>JAEVFN010000098.1:553894-786931 GCA_030449075.1 Murraya paniculata | reverse complement strand
GCAACTCCTCATGGAACACTCGGAATTCCGCCCGAAGTGTGTCCGCTTGGTCTTGCATGAGGGCCTTGGTGGCGACCGAGAATTCGCCATCCTCGCCCTCAAGGCTGCTCACCCTCTCCTTCAACTATTCGAGGATGTCTTGAGAGGTGGACATTGAGACCTCGAGTGTGGTAACGCAAGGCTCCAAAGCATCAACGGATGGGACCTTGGACTTGCCGCGGTGCCTTCCTTGTCCATGGCCTTCGTCACGGCCACGGGTTGGTTCCGGTGGAACATCTACACCGACAACCCCTCTTGTGAAGTGCTTGGTAGATTGGCCATTGCTTTGTGAGCTATTTGCGTGTGTGCAAACCGTAGCTCTGATACCACTTGTCACGGGGTGAGTTTGATGCGCAGTAACCCGTGCGGCACTTAGACAACTTTCAAGCGCAAAGTTGCTAAGTAAGCCTTTGAGAGCTTCTCAACCTAGCTAAGTGGAAATGCTTAAGAACAAAGCTAGAGAGAGAGAGAACAATATAGCCAATTGAGAGATTTTATTACTCAAGAAAACTTTACAAGTGAGAGCTTTACAATTGCTTGTTGGTGGGTGATGGCTCAAATGCTAAGTGCCTTCCCCTATTTATAGATGTGGGTGGAGCATTCTAGAGGCTTTACAAGTTGGCCACTTGCACAAGTGAGCAAGTTGTGCAAGTGGCTTATCTACAAGAAGGGTGTAGAGAATTCTAGAAGATGGGCCAAGCAAGCAAGTCTTGATGGAGCTTGGCCCGTTGGGCTTCAATGACTTGGAGCTCAAGCGATGATTAGGCGACGACTAGGCGGCGACTAGGCGCTCGGGCAATGACTTGGTGCTTGGGCTTGCGGTGCGGGCTTTATCACGAGCCAGCAAGTGTGTGCGAGGAAGCCCGGCGCTAAACGCACTCCACCATTTGCGAGAATCGTTGCGAAGTGTGACGGTGCGTGCGCCAAATTAGCCTTCACTCGTAGTTGGTGCGGGCGGCCCGTGACAATACGCTTCCTTTATGTTGGGTACTCTTTCTCAGTCAAAATACCATTTTTTGAACTCTTACACACAGGGTTCAGAGTAAATAAAAAATGAATAACCAATAGTTTTTCACATTGTCTTTCAAGAATTGCAACATCTGTAGTGAGAGGATGATAAGAAGTAAGCCCTTCTCATAAACCTTTTAGAATGCCATAATGTTCGCTTAACAATAACAACTTATCTCCTTGTTAATGAGAAAAAAGCTTCATACAACTCATAAATTCTAGAACTATTATTCGATTGGCCAAACCGTTCCATAAGACAATATCATAACTCCTTTGTCGTCTGAACCCACATGGTGGTAGCGGCAACTGAAGGTTCCATACTGTTTCATAACCATGTTGTCACCATAGTATCCTCCTGTAACCATTTACGATGGTCTTTAGACTCACTTGCTAGAGGCTCATCAGTCAAGTGATTCTTTTTTCTTTGAGCAGTCAAATACTTCACTACCACAGCAAAAAACTTTTCATAATTCAATTTGACTACTGCAGCATAGACTCCAATACCAGGAGGAGCGGCAAATGGGGCAGCCATGACGATAACAGTATCCACTATTTGGTATGTTGATTTGGGTAATGGTAGAGTATCTAGGGTGTGGTAGAGTTGTTTGGGTGATGGCAGCTAAACTATTTCCATGTAGAGTGTCGAACCGTCAAGATTTTAGATATTTTGTTACTGTTTATGATTGTTCGCGTGCTACATTGTTATATTTGTTAAAAGAGCGATCTAAAGTACCTTATGTGTTTGAATCTTTTTTTAATGAAATAAAAAATCAATTTAATGTTCCTATTAAAACTCTTCGATCTGACCATGCCTTCGAATGTCATCACTCTGCACTTGCTGAGTTTTGTACGAAACAAGGGATTATACATCAAACCTCTTGTTCCTACAGTCGTCAACAGAAGGAAGGAGCAGAAGGTAAAAATAGGCATTTGTTTGAAATTGCCAGAACTCTTCTTTTTCATATGAACATTCAGTCCAAATTTTGGGTAGATGCAGTTTTAACTGCATGTTATCTAATAAATAGACTCCCTTCCTCAGTTATTAATTACACAGCACCTCATATTAATTTATTTCCCAGTCAACCTTTGTTTTCTTCTCTAGCAAGTGTGTTTGGTTGTGTCTGTTCTGTGCATGTCTCCCATACACCTGATAAATTACTCCAAGGTCTATCAAGTGTATTTTCCTTGGTTACTCCAAAACACAAAAAGAGTACAAATGTTTTGAACCTATTTCTGGAAAATGTTTTGTTAGTGCTGATGTTACCTTCCTTGAGTCTACTCTACACTTTTCAGAAAAAAGGATCATCCTTGGGCACTAGCCTACTTTCTACGTCTTCACCAATTCCATCTCCAGTGGTTCCGGTAGTCCAACCAAATCAGCCCCCTCCAAGTCCATATTCTTAAAATCTTCTCTGCAATTAAGCCAAGAAGGTGATACCACTCCTTTCGATCCTTCTGCCATTCAAGAATCTTTCTCTGACCATGATCCTCCTCCAGTCCTTGAGGTATCTGATCTTGATCTTCCTACTTTTTCTTAAAAAAAATATTTCATTATTCAATTTGACTGCTTTAACGGAAACTCCAATACCAAGAGGAGCAGCAGATGGGGCAGCCATGACGATAGCAGCATCTACTATTTGGTATGATGATTTTGGTGATTGTAGAGGTTGTAGGGTTTGATAGAGTTCTTTGGGTGATGGCGGCTAAACCTTTTTTTTTCATGGCTCTGATACGATGTTAGCCATGATTGCAGGAAAAAAAAGGGACTTTTTTTATTCATATAAGAAAGACTGAATACAATAGCTATATATATAGGAAAACACAAAATTAGGAGACTACTTATATCCTTCCTAAAATAACTCTAACAAAACGAAATGGATTTATCTCTTCGAAGTGAGACGCAGAAAACTTAAATGTGAATCTAATTTATCAATTTGCTTTAGTGCTTCCAGCATTCCAAGAATCTTTAACTTTACAAACAAAACGGCAATGGGATTTTGAAAAAAGATATATATCAAAACTGATGATGGCATCGTATGTAGAATAAAAGGAAGACTAGTATATATCAATCAACTTTGTGAAAAAGAAAGCAATTCCTTCATCCAAATAATGCAAGCGCGCGCCATCAATTCCCATTTAATATTTAGAGATCAAGAATGTATATCAGCTTTCTCTATATGAGTTTTGAAACGTTTTTGACATACGAATAGAGAGTCCAAAAAATTGCAAAGCAAGATCAGCGGGGTTGTTATAGTCAAAATTCCAAAGTCTTTTCTTCCTTTCAAACTTACTATTTGTATTTAAAACTGAACAAAATTAACAAGTAGTCTTTTTAGTATGGTCAAATATGAAATTGTAGTGCACAATTTGAAGTTTGGTATGTAAATGTAATGAAAAAGCAAAGGTATTGACGTCTAGGTCAAAAGTCAAAACGTGTTTATGGTAAAGAAATCAAACTTTCAAAGCATAGATTGGACCAACATGTGAATATCTGAAGCTTCTGAAAAAGAGCCTAGAACCTGAGAGGTTTCTTTCAAGTTTCAAGCCTCCTCTAAGAATAGAAAACATTACGTTCCTGGCCTGCTTACCTCAAGCGTATAATATGAATGATTTTCACTTTTGCTTGGCCATGGCGCAAGTCTATTAAGGAAAAGTCAAGAGGTCAATGTTTCCCAGAAAACTTGATATATAAATTAAACCTCCCATAAATTATCATATCATTTTATTCATTTACGTTTGGAGAGATTAAAAGAATCAATGGAAGTCTCTGATCATCACCACCACCACCACCACCAGCACTACTACTCGTCGTCGTCTTTGTCACCCAAAAGACTTTTCGATTTGTATGCTTTGATGAGTAGTCGACCAGGTCCATCATCATCATCATCACCATCATCTAGTGGTGTGCTGAACTCGAAGAGTTTAGTGATTCCATCACCAAAGGAGAAGATCGAGATGTACTCACCGGCCTTTTACGCCGTGTGTACTGTGAGTGGGGGCTTGAGCACCGGCCTCAATCACATGGCCGTTACTCCTATCGATCTCGTCAAGTGCAACATGCAGGTTTATTTTCTTGTCCTCCTTCTTAACTTTACCATTTATTAAATTATATTGAAACTATCTTTATTGGGGTGGAAAAAATGTTATATGAAACAAACAGCGTTTTGGAAAATTCACTTTTAAGCGATTTCCGTAAATTATTATAAACAAATAACCTAATTAATTTCAACATCGAGTTGGGTATTCATATTAAGGTTTTTACAATGGTTATTAATATTAGATTTGAATCTTCTCCTAATTTAATTTTTCCTAAGGTTTAAATGATTCAACGACATATATTGCTTTTCAGCTTTCTTTATCTCAAATTTCCTTTTTGAGATTGTTTGGTTTGAATGATTCAATGGCAACTAAGAGTACTGTGTGGTTAGAATTTATTTATTAATTACCTTTCTACATTAGCTACTAAAATCATTCTTGTTACTCCTAAATTTCAGCTTCTCTATCTGAGATTTCCTTTTTTACACGCACATATTTGTTAACCTTTCGCACACCCTTTTTTTTCCCCTACGTTAGTTACTAAAATCATCATTTTGGAGTAAAAATGATGATTTTACCAAAATGACGATTTTAGTAACTGATATAACAAGTAATTAAGAAATAAATTTTAACCACAAAATAATATAGCTGCCACATGTTGTTGGATCCTCTGAACCTAAGTAAAAAATAGATTAGAAGAGAATTTGAATCCATGAATAATTTGGTAAAAATTGATATTTACGCACTTATGTATAGTTTGTATTTGAACTTTACATTTCATTGATATTGTCATCACTTAATGGTACATAGAAATGTAAAATTACCACATTAACAATGGATCGATAATAACGTTAAATAATAATTCTATGAATTAGTGAGTTACTATATTGAATAGTGATAGATTATGATACAAATTACTAACTTCCAAATATATAAATATAGTGTTTTCTTTTATTTTTTGGTGACATAATAAGACCATAAGGGTGTATAGAATATTTCGAATGAAGTTAGTTTGAATATAATTTAACTTCTGTTAATAAAGATTTATATTTATAAATAAAAAGGTAAAAGTAAATGCTTTGCTTGGGCTGAGACTTGAGCGTTTGACCATCAACTTAAGATTCATTTAATGCGGAAGACAGCTTGGTCCTACGTCCCATTGAACTTTCAAAGCTTCTAAGGACTAGTTTCTTTCTTTCAGAAATTGTTTTTCTTTTAAAACAATACTAATATTAATAAGTTGACATGAAAATATTCCCAATTTTTTTGCAGATTGACCCATCGAAGTACAAGAGCATAACGTCTGGATATGGAGTGTTGCTCAAGGAGCAAGGGGCGAAGGGCCTCTTCAAGGGTTGGGTGCCCACCCTGCTGGGTTACACCGCTCAAGGTGCCTGCAAATATGGATTCTACGAGTTCTTCAAGAAGTATTATTCGGACATTGCTGGGCCTGAGTATGCTGCCAAGTACAAGACCTTGATATACCTGGCCGGCGCGGCATCCGCTGAAGTTATTGCTGCTGTTGCCCTCTGCCCCATGGAAGCCGTTAAGGTCCGTGTCCAAACTCAGCCTGGCTTTGCCCGAGGCCTTGCTGACGGGCTGCCCAAGCTTGTGAAATCTGATGGTGCGCTTGGGTAAGTATCATGATCTATATATATCGGAGATATGTACAAACAAGCTAATAAGTGTACGACACATATAAAAAGTGTAAAAATGTCAAAATTTTATTTTGGGTCTTACAATGATTTTTTATGGAATCGCATTAAATGGTTAAAAAGTTAATAAAATTTGATGATATATTATCGTGTCTAGTTTGTAGAATATGGTAATTGAATTCAAATGTTGTATCTCATAATTATCGTACCTCACAACCTAGACATTGTTAAGTGATAAAAAAATTAATAAAATCTGACTATTTGATCACACTCAGGCATACAGTATTTATTTAATAAATGCCTTAGTAAATTTTTAATTATTTTAATATGTAAATTTATAATTAAAAATTTATACACAGTATGTGATAAATTTTACTTGTTTGCAGGTTGTACAAAGGGATTGTTCCACTTTGGGGACGCCAGATTCCATGTAATAACCCAAAAACTACATGTTAATAATTTCGAATGTGCTTTGTTGTGATTGTTTAGATGACTCCATGCCGAGGGTTGCTAAGTTGTTGATTGTTTTTCATGCAGATACGATGATGAAATTCGCATCTTACGAGACAATTGTGGAGATGATGTACAAGCATGCAATCCCAAAGCCAAAAGACCAGTGCAGTAAGAGTCTGCAGCTAGGTGTGAGCTTTGCCGGTGGATACGTGGCTGGTGTATTTTGCGCACTTGTGTCGCATCCTGCTGATAATCTGGTTTCTTTTCTCAACAATTCCAAGGGAGCCAGTGTTGGTGATGCCGTGAAGAAGCTTGGGTTGTGGGGTCTTTTTACCCGTGGCCTTCCCCTTCGTATTGTCATGATCGGAACTCTTACTGGAGCTCAATGGGGTCTCTACGATTCCTTCAAAGTTTTCTTCGGGCTGTAAGTTTGCTTGTTTATTAACTTAATTATTTTATCCGAAAATTATTCTCGGATGGGTAAAATCAAAACGAGACATCGCCTTGATTTTACCTATTCGGGAACCAAATCGGGCATGACTTTCAGGCTTGTTTTTTGTTTATCATACGCTTGACAATCAAATTACTTAATCGGTACTTCTTTAATTTCAGGCCAACTACTGGTGGTGCTAATGTTCCTCCTGCAAGAGCATGAATTAATTACTTAAGAGAGGATGGATGCGAAGAACAATGATTTTACCTATAAATATTTGATTGGGGAATTTGATTTTACACGGATCAACAAGGGTAATGATGGTTATCTCATAGTTTGTCTGTCACTTGATTGGTTGATTTGTTATTATCGATTCGTTTGATGTATGATTGTAATAAATTTCAACGGAAGCGATGAATAAAAAAATTTTCTTCGTGATCCAACCACAACACGCGCCAATCTCAAAGATGAGTGGCCCAAGATTCGTTCTCGAAACTCGAATAGTCGGACCATTTTTCGGGGGAGAAGTGGGCCCTCTCTAACTGCCATTTGACTGCGTGGACCTGGTTTTTTCCAAGTTGCCATGTAGAATGCTGATCTTGAACCGTTGGCGCTCTCAAAATCCAAGTATCCAACGGTCAACTTATTGGTGCACAAGTTGAACAATGACCGCTGGAGCTGTAAGCAATAGCCATCGATTCATATTTCGTCAAAATTCTTAGGTGGCAATAGTTACACCATTTTGTGGTCTCGATAATAATAATTTTAATAATATTAAAATATAATTTAAATAACACTAAAATACAATGGTTGGCAGAAATTTTTTTAATTATAAAAATTTAAATTATTAATTGAATAATAATAAAATATAAATAAATCTTAGATTATTGATTTAATATAAATATTAATATAATATTAAAATAAAAATATTGTTAGAAGAGCTATTAGGCAGTAACACAAAATAAAAAAACAACACAAGATAAAGAGTAAGATGAGAGAGCAATATTATAGAATGATTTTATTCATTACAAGTGTGTACAAAATAAGGAGATGATCTCTCTTTTTATAGTTACATAATCACTACATAAAATTAATAGAAACATCATAGGTTATAATTTCTTATGAGATAGTGGAAGTTATATAGAAATCAATGGTTGCTACTAGGAGACAGAGGAAAGACTAAGAGATGTATGTTATAAACATCCACATTTATTTTAATAAATTCATAACACTTCCCCATAGAGGTTCTTTACAAAAGAATATATTCATTAAAACTTTTACTAAGAAAAACTCTTATAGGAAAAAAATTAGTAAAGGAAAAATAGTATATTATTCATTAATGCCTTGAAACAAATAATTTTAGAATCATATGAGATAAAAACCTAGTAAGGAAAAAAAGTAAAATATATAAAATTCCCTTTAAAATAAATTATTTTCCCCCAACAAGTATACTCTCCCTCATCTTGATATAGATTCTTTGAGAATTGAATAAAAATCTTTGAGTTGACACATTTCAATTTTGTATACTAATTTTTTTAATGTTGCAGTTGGTAGGGATTTTGTAAATAAATCTACAAAATTATCACTTGAGCATATTTACTGAATATCTATATTACCATTCTTTTTAAACTCATGTGTTTAAAAGAATTTTGGTGAAATATGCTTGGTCCTATCACCTTTTATCTAATCACCTTTAATTTGGGTAATACATACTACATTATCCTCATATAATATTGTGGGGTTATTTTTAATTGATGACAATCCACATGTTTCTCGAATATGTAGTATCATTGATCTTAACCAAATGCATTCATGACTTGCTTCATGAAAAGTAAGTAATTCTGAATTATTTGAAGATGTTGCAACCATCGTATGTTTTATTGATCGCCATGATACAACACTATTACCAGAGGTAGATAAATAACTTGTTTGAGATCGGACTTTACGTGGATCAGAGAGATATCTAGCATTTGTATATCCAATTAGCGGTAATTTTGATCCATTGCCATAAAATAAACCCATGTCAATTGTTCCACGGAGATAGCAAAATACATGCTTTACACCATTTCAATGCATACGAGTTGATGCAGAACTATATCTTGCTAATAAATTAATTGAAAATGCAATATCAGGTCGAGTACAATTTGCAATATACATGAGTGCACCAATTGTACTCAAATATGGTACTTCAGGACCAAGAATTGATCCACCATCTTCTTTAAGATAAAATGAATCTTTTTTCACATCAAATGATTGCACCACTATTGGAGTACTTAATGGATGAGCTTCATCCATATAAAAATGCTTCAAAACTTTTTTAGTATAAGTTGACTGATGTAAGAGTATTTGTAACATATGCTTTTGTTTCTGAAAAAAAAAAAAGAGGTGGTTAAAAAAAATAAAACAAGCTAAATTGAAACAAAAAAAAAAAAAAAGAAACACATCCACACGTGAGAGAGAGGCTGAGAGAGTGCAAGACTTGTGCAACCGACCCGCGAACCAGACCCAAACCCGCGATCCAGATCCGGCCATATC
Source organism: Murraya paniculata (assembly GCA_030449075.1). Classification (NCBI taxonomy): domain Eukaryota; kingdom Viridiplantae; phylum Streptophyta; class Magnoliopsida; order Sapindales; family Rutaceae; genus Murraya; species Murraya paniculata. The sequence continues at coordinate 777,772 of JAEVFN010000098.1, read as the reverse complement.
TCTGATTTCTGACCACCCACCGGCCAAAGAAGGTACCGATCAAAAGCCCTTGAGCCGCTGGTCATTTATCAGTCGTCGTTACCATAAAAAAACAACTAAAACGTTGTTGATCGAAGCTGTGAAGAAACGCGGAATCGCCGCCTCCATTCGCCGCGATTTAGCCGGTTTCTCACTGCGCCACCACCTGAGATTTTGTTCCCTACACCACCATCCTTAATTTCCGACCATCTATAGCCACTAGGAGATTCCAGTGCCGACGCCGCTCGTGGGGGCTCACCACCAGTACCATTGGACTAAACTCGATCTGAAGTAGTTGACCCGAGCTTCTTGGTCACTGTAGCTTGAATTTCGATCACCATTGACCGGCAAGGGCATTTCGATAATTTCACATTTTGAGGGCAATTTGTAATTTCGGACCTTGTGTATATTTCTGCAATTCTTGGAATTGAGCATAGATTGGTAATTACGATTTCGAGAGTAATTTGGTAACTCACGCATTTGCAGTTTATGGACGCTAGGGTATTTTAATAATTTTATTGACATGAAGTTGTATATTATGGATAGATGTTCGTTTAGTCCTATTCAAATTTACGGAAAGTAATTATGTCGTTTCCTTGATTTAGGAGGAACACGAGCGAGAGCCAGTTAGCAGGCGTAAATGATAACTGAGCCAGAATATCATCATTTTGAGTGGAATATATAAAACTTATTTTCACAGTTTATTATGATAATAAAGTATGTTTGTGAAATAAGTATTTAAAATGATAGGATTAAATGATTTTCTCGAAATGAAATTTTATTCACATATTGATACGTTATTAAAAGGTGTATGGTTAATAGTTTTCCGTATCAATTTTGAAAAAAATATGATAGTATTTTGAAGATAAGAAAAGTTGATTTAAATGTGTTAAAGGAAAGAAAAGTATGATTTAAAGATTGTATTTAAAATCATTGGACATGACCCTTCCCCTTCCCTAGTTACAGTGATACAGATGAGATGAGAGGCCTTTGGGGCCCGTCTGAACACACATAGAGGCTTTGGACTGTGTGTTTAGACACTTTTATCTTTTGGGGGCATATGCATGCAGTATGATGATTACCGAGATACAAATATTGAGATACATATAAGATATAAGCCTTTGGGGCCCCTCTGAGTACACACAAAGGCTTTGGGCTGTGTACTTGGGCACCTTTGTTTTTCAGGGACTAGATTATGCATGCGCAGATATGATGAGATATGAGATGGTACTTCCCCGTCTATCCGTGTAGCTCCGGAGCATGACAGTACCTAGATAGTACGTCATTGCCCATCCATGGAAGCCTGGATATGACGAGATTACTGCCCTGGGTACTTTTTTACTGATAGTTTTGGTATTCAATATTTGCTATTATAAGTGTTATAATTTGCTTGATTTTATGCAGTATTATGTATTATTGTTATATCAGTGCATGATTTAAATTAAATAAGTTTACTTAAGTTCTTATGATATTGTGATGAATTTATTTAAAGAAAGATTAAATTCTTTTTACAGTAAGTTTATTTTTAAAGAAAACTATTATCCACTCACTAAGCTCACTGAGTTTTATACTAACTTTGTTTTATTATATTTTTCTCCCCCTCAGAGGAGGTTGCACATACACTAAATCGATCCAGCGATTGTAAATATTTTGAATTTTGGCCACGTTATAGTACTAGAAGACATTGATGGTTTTTGTTAGGGAATTTCGGTCATTTCATTATTTTGGGATTATATAATTTTGTTGTATTATTCTTTTGAGACTAAGAATAAATCAGTGTATGTTAATATCAGCTATAATATAATCATTTGGTACTTTGGAGATATCTTGGTAAAATTCAATACTATGGCAGAGAATGTTGAGCAATAGAGCTGGTTGTTTATTGGATTATTTGGAAGTGCTTGTTTTACACATTTACAGGTCGGAAGTGTTATACTTATAGAGGAAATTTTACCGAATTTTCGATAGAATCATTGTTAATTAGATTATTATCAATTCAATTTTGTGTAGATAGACTCGCCCAGGAGTTCGGCGCGAGTCGTTTCAGTTGGTATCAGAGCATGGTTTTAGATTCTGTAGACTTTACTGCCTTAGTACGAATAAGTTATATTGTTATTAAAATGAAAATGGATATTTTGTAGCCACCATCATGCTTCATAGTAACAGTAGACGTGGATGTGGTCGTGGCAGTACTAGGCTAGTAGTTGAGTTGACTCTTAGTAGTACCTGCGGGGGGAAGTGAACCTGTGAATGATAGAGTGGTTGAATCATCGACGCATGAGATTGCACACAAACACTAGGGAATGTTTAGAACATTGAGAAGTCATTTGATAGGCTGGCTTAGATCATGACTACGGTTTGCAGAATCAGACCCAAGTGTATGCCGGTAACACAAACACTATTGAACATGTGAGAAGTCTAGGAGCGAGGAGCTTTAATGGTTCTGGAGAACCACCTGAGGCTGACTCTTAATTTGTTAAACTTAAGCTTATTTTTGACATGATGAAATGTTCAGAGGATGGCAGGTAGTAAAAAGGCGATATCATGGGCACACTGTGATTACGTGGGTCATTTTCCGTAAGGAATTCTATGAGCATTATTTTCCAGCTGTGTATCAGGATATTAAGTGAGTGAATTCTTTCAGTTGGTTCAGGGATCCCTAACAGATGATGAGTATGAGAAGAAGTTTGTAGACCTCTAGAGATTTGTTACATTTGTAGTCGGTGATGAGAGAAAGATGCAGATGGTTTGAGGAGGGCCTTCGATTTGAGATTCATGCCACCGTGACTGCATCACGATATACTGAGTTTGGAGAGGTAGTTGAGGCAGCCAAAAGAGTAGAGCACAGTATTGTAGCAGTATTGTAGAGGGACACCGAGTTCAAGTACTGAAGTAGAAGCGTAGCTATAGTTGGGCAGAGGGTGGCTCTAGTAGTAGGTCGCCTAAGAGAGGAGGTATTCTTATGAATTACTCTAATATCACGCAAAGGAGTCAGGGTACAGGCTTCAGGAGAGACCCGAGATAGGCTGTCAGTGATGGCTCAGTGCAACCATCAGTGGGGAGTAATGTCAGGAACTAGAGACAGTACGATCGGAATAGTAGGGGACATCATGATGATCGTTCTAAGAGTACCCAACAGACTTTTGCCCTTCTTGTGGCAGAAACCATTGGGGCTAGTGCAGTATTGGAGACAAAGTTTGTTATTTGTGCAGTCAGCCTGGACACATCAGGAGGTTCTACCTTACTTTGTCTCAGGGAGTTTTGGACGAGAGATAGCCTCACAGTATCAACCTCACTCTAGCCAGTCTCAAGGTCAGAGAAAAGTGCATATGAGGGGTTCTACATCTACTGTTAGGAGTCAGACTACTGCTCCAGGTCAGAGAGGTCAGCCTGTTCGACCTTATACAATAGGAGGCACGTGCTACATCAGAAGCTATTATGGGTATATTATCTATCCTTGGTCGTGAGGCTCATATTCTTATTGATCCTGGATCCACACATTCCTTTGTTTCCCATACTTTTGTTAGGCATATAGGGGGAAAGCCCAAACCATTAGATTGTGGTTTAGTTGTTTGTACACCTACTGTAGAGTCACTAATTGCCGAGAGTGTGTATCGAGATTGTCTAATTGGGATGGGAGATCATGAATTAGAGGCAAATTTGATTTCTTTAGACATTTGAGACTTCGATGCTGTTTTGGGCATGGATTGGCTTGAAACTCATTATGCTGCAGTGGATTACTTCAAAAAGGAAGTTGTGTTTAAAAAGTCAGGGAGAGTTGAGGTGAAATTTTGTGGGGAACGCAAAGTTTTGCCCTCATGTGTCATAATTGCCATCAGTGTGAGACAGTTACTAAGAAAATGGTGCTCAGTTTATTTAGCTCATGTGATAGAGACAAATGCTTAAGAGTTGAGATTGAAGGATATTGCAGTAGTCAAGGAGTTTCCAGATGTATTTCCAGATAAACTTCTTAGGATGCCACCTAATAGAGAGGTTGAGTTTTCTATTGATTTAGTTCCTGGAACGTCTCTTACATCTATGACACCCTACAAGATGGCTCCGGCAGAATTGAAGAAACTGAAGGTTTAACTGTAAGAATTGGTGGATAAAGGGTTCATTAGACCTAGTGTGTCCCTGTGGGGAGCTCCAGTCTTGTTTGTTAAGAAAAAGACTTTTAGACTCTGCATTGACTACAGACAATTGAACAAAGTTACGGTACGCAATAAGTATCCACTTCCACGTATTGATGACTTGTTTGATAAACTCCAGGGGGTGAAAGTATTTTCTAAGATCGACAAATGCTTATAGGGGAGATTCCGATGAATTTTTGATAGAATCCTTGTTAATTAGATTATTATCAATTCAGTTTTGATGAGTCTAGATAGACTAGCCTAGGAGTTCGGGGTGGCTCATTTTAGTATTTCACTTAGCAAATACTCAATCTGTAAGCCAAGACAAAATTTTATTTTTTCAAGATCTTTTATTTCAAACTCATTTTTCAAATAAGAAGCTGTTTCGAAAGATTTTCAGCAGTTCCAATGAGATTTAAATCATCAACATATACTACAACTATTGTAAATCTAATTTTTCATTTTTTCAATAAAAATACAAGGACAAATTGGATTATTTACATATCTTTCTTTCAATAAATAGTTGCTTAAGCGATTATTTGTTTCGGTCCTAAGATTTTTCTGTTACAACAAAACCAATTATAATTTTATTATTTTATTTCTCTTTAGGAGAAATTGATACTTCTTCAGTTGTTGGCAAATTTTTTTCTTCTGCGTCAACGGGACGAATATTATTTGATTGATCAATATCTATTATTTGATTAGTAAATAATGACTCTTTAGGAGTGCTAATTTCATTTTGTAACTTTTCTTATGTTTTCCTCTTCTGAGAGATTTTGTCTTTTGAGCCAATTGGTCTTCCATATTTCAGACGTACTTTACTTTCATTAATTTTGTCGTGTTGTCCTTTAGGGATCTCAACAAGTGCTGGGGCATTTTCAGGTAAAATATATGATTTTATTATTTTCTTAAATCAGTAAATGCATAATGAATTTGATTTGTAATATTTTTGCGATTGAATGATCCTTTGAACTTCAAGTTCACATTGATTTGAATTAAGACCAATATGAGATAATGATGATGCATGCCATCTAATCTCACGTTGTTCATTTATTTTTGTCTTTTCTCTCCCTAACGACAGAAAAACTTATTCATCAAAATGGCAATCTGCAAATCGTGCAGTAAAATATCTCCAGTTAAAGGCTTAAGATACCTAATTATTGATGGAGAATTGAAACCAATATAAATTCCAAGTATTTGTTGCAAACCCACTTTATTTCTTTGTGGGGGAGCAACTGGGACATAAACAACGCATCTAAAAATTTTCAAATAAGAAATATCTGGCTGTTGGCCAAAAACAAGTTATGAATATGAATATGTATGATAAGAGCTTGGTCGAATGGGAATTAATGATGCAGCATATAGTATTGCATGTCCCTAACATGAAAAAGACAAATTTGATTTAAGAATTAATTATCTTGCAATTAATTGTAAACGCTTAATTAAAGATTTAACTAAATCATTTTGTATATGAGTGTGTGCGACAGAATGTTCAATATCAATCCCAATAGACATGCAATAATCATTGAAAGATTTAGATGTAAATTCACCAGCATTATCAAGTCTAATTTTTTAGTAGGAAAATCAAGAAATTGTGCTCTGAATCTAATGATTTGAGCAAAAAATCTAGCGAATGCGAAACATGACTAGAAAGTGAAGAGACATGTGACCATATAGTTGATGCATCTATTGAGACTAAGAATAACGAAACGGTCCACAACTTGAATGTATAGAGTCACATATATCATCTTGGATTTTTTCTAAAAATTTAAGAGATTTAAGACTTACTTTCATTGGAGATAGACAAATTATTAATTTCCCTTGAGAACAAGCAACACATGAACTTTCAATTGGTAAAAGAATCTTCTGATTCTTTAATTGATGCTATGTGAATGTTTTATAATACGACACATCATTATTGATCTAGGATGCCAAAGTCAATCATGCCAAAGTTTAAAACTCTTTGGATAATAGAACTTCTAGTTCATTGTAAAGTTTATTTCTATTGTTCTTATAATTGTATAACACAACTCAAAAGAAAGAGAAGATAATTTTTCCAATACATGCTTCTGGCATGAAATAGTTGAAGTAATACAAAGAAATTTACAATTACCTTCACTAGATGTTTCAATGTGGTATTTATTTTGACGAATATCCTGAAACTAAGCAAATTTTTACTGGATCTGTTGGAGTATAAAACATTATTTATTTATAATTTTGTATCATTTGGTAACATAATATTAGCTTTTCTGAGGCCTTTAATTAGATTAGCAAAACCAAAAATTGTATTAACATTAGCCTTATCTAACATTAAATTATGGAAATATTTTTCATTTCGTAGAATTGTTTGCGTTGTCGCACTATCCACCAAACATATATCTTTATTATTCACTAAGTGATTGTTCAAATTCATTGTATATTTTCACACATGGATATAAAATAAGTCGATTGAATATAAAGAATATTCAAGTAGTATAAAGAAAACATTATAAAAAATATTTTATTAAAAAATTTGAAAAGTTACACACCAAATTCTCATAAAACACTCAAAATAATAAACACTCTTACAACATAAATTCAAACACACTATAACTGTATAGAAACACACCAAACTTTAAACACTCTAATACTTATTTTAGAATTTAAACACATCAAATTTTAAAAATAACACGCTTCAAAGTGTAGCATTCTTAATTGGTCTTCACATGTCCATCACCAATTAAATGGCTAGTTTTACCATTTGGATCTTCAAAAAAAATCTAAAATATCCAAATGAGTTATATCAATTGGATTTTCATGATCAATGAAATTCGTCTCAATTTATTTTTCTTTCGTCTTTTTGGATGCTTAATAAAGATCAGCTAAATGTTTTGGTGTACGACAAACACGAGACTAGTGCCCTTTCACACCGCATCTGAAGCAAACATTTTCATGATCCTTTGGAGATTTCTTTTATGGATTTTTTTCTTGCTTCTCACTACTGTTATTCCACTTCGACTGATTTGATCGATATTTCTTGTTATAGCCACTATGGTCTTGATTATTTTTGTAACCACGGCCTCAGCTATGACCTCGATTGGCACTACAATTATTGGCTAAAATACCATTCGCTTCAAGGATAAGTATAGATTCAATCAGATGAAAATGATGATTTCTCAACAAAAGTTTACTATTTTTTTTAGCTACTAAAGACATGACATTAATTCAAAATACTTTTTAAATCTCCATTCTCAATATTGCTGCTGCAGAAGTAAATTCAAAGCATGAAAAGTGGAAAATGCCTTTTCCAATAAATCTACATTAATAATCTCCACTCCACATAATTTTAATTGAGAAATAATTTTAAATAATACAAAATTATGTTGACTAATAGATTTAAAATCTTATAATCATAAGTGCATCAAGTCATAACGAGCTTTTGGAAGTATAACAGTTTTTTAATAATCAAATCTTTCATTAAGACATTCTTAAAAGACATATAGTTTTTTTACCATAAGATACTTTTCCATTGTTCATAAAAATGATGGCGAAGAAAAATCATTGCCTTGACACGGCCTTGGGTTGATGCATCATTATTTTCTTTAATAGTATCTCTAAGATATATTGCATCAAGATAGATTTCAACATCCAAGACGCATGATAGATAATTATCGCCAGAGATATCAAATGCCACAAATTCAAGTTTCGCGAGATTCAACATTTTCATAGCTATAAAATAATATAAACAAATATAAATAATTGATTCATTATTAACAAATAAATATTAGATATGTCATATAATCACTCATGGTAATATGATAATAGTAAAGTTCCATAATGATCGCATATCATACTATTCATGTTACAAAATTCATTTCAAATTTTATATCCATCAACTATGTATATTTCAAAAGACATAATGAAGACAAGTAATATAGATGCAACATTGAGAAGTCAATCTTATTGTAAATATAAACATGATAATAATAGCTAATATAACATGTCATCATTAACAAACAATTATAGTTATATAACAATTAAAATTGATAGATATAATAAACAAAACAATTAATACCTTATCAAAATAAAAGTCATACTAATAACGTGCTAGAAAAACTATTAGCCAACAGCATAAAAAATACAAGATAAAGAGTAAGATGAGATAGCAATATATTATAGAGTGATTTTATTCATTCTAAGTATGTGTACAAAATAAGGAGATGATCTCTCCTTTTATAGTTACATATGAGATTAAGAGAAACATTATGGGTCATAATTTGTTAAGAGATAATGGGAGTTATAGAGAAGACAAGGGTTGCTAGTGGAAGATAATGAGAAGACTAAGAGATGTACGTTATAAACATCTACATTTATTTTAATAAATTCATAACAAATATTATTTTATTTAATACAATGTATACTACATCAGACATAATATTACATTACAACTTAATATAATATATTATAATAGAGTGTGTATCAAACATACCTTTAAGAAAATAAAAGCTGCATTGTTGTTAGGGATGGCAATGGACCTGAGCCCGACCTTATAACTGGCCCTAAAAAGCCAAATCCTATGAGGTTCAAGCTTATTCGAGTGAGTCAAGGTTGGGCTCGAAAAAAGCCCAGGCCCTATCATACATGCTACTGCTCATGGCTTTTTAATTTGTTAAGAGGAAAAGATTAACAAGTGCCAATAGTAGCTAGCTAGCAAGCTTAATTTTGTGTCATTTATTTAGTTAAAAGGAAAAGGAAGATTTAAATAGGTTGAAAGTGGATTTAAATAATCCCAATATTTTTTTTTGAAAATTCGCATTATTTCTTTACCAGTGGCGCAGCTGTCGTGGCTGGTTGGTGACTAGCTGGTCCATTTAGAGTTGCTGGACTGGTGGCGGGGGCGGCGGCTTGGATTGGATATGGAGCAATAGTTGTGGGTTGGTAACTTGGTATTGCGATTGTTGCTGGATTGGAGGCGACGGCAGCTTGGATTGGATTTGGAGCAACAACTTCTCCATTGCAAACTAAGATGTGTAATGTGTCCGTCAGTGTGTGTATTTCTTTTTTTTTTTTTTGTTTTGATTTTGAGAATTGAGAGTGTGATGCATGTGTCGTGTTTGTGTGAATGTGATACACGTGTGAGTGTGTGGCTTTTCTTTTTAATGTGCTCGGGTCAGGGGGGTGAGCTAGATAAGGCCTGAACCGTAACCCGAATTGATCGAGCTTTATTATTTAAGCCCGAGCTGTATTTTTGACACTAAAATTTAGGTCAAAGCTCGAAAATTTTGGGCCGAGTCAATTGGATAAAAGATCGGATCGGGTTATTTTGCTATCCCTAATTGCTATAACCTCTCAATGTCAACGTCTCTTACCACAACTGCTTGCACAAGTTGTAACACCCAACGCAATAAAATTCTAACATTAGATAAATTTAATTTTTTTAATAAAATAGTTACGGGGCTAATATATCTATGTAGAAGGCATTTTTTTAGGGCTCATTTTGTTCAAGTATAAAATGATGGGATTGGATAATTTGACCCTAAAATTATCCTAATGGAGTGTTTGGTACCCAAAAGTAACTGCAGGATAAAATTAGTGGAGCCCACTAGTTAATCCAACACAATGTCCAAATTTTATAACAAGGGTGGCGTGGGATAAGGTAAAATTTAGCCCTAGGCTGTTCACAGGATAAGAAAAAAAAGCCCCAAAATTTCTCTCCATCCCTCTAACTCCAGTCTCTCTTCTCATCAAATCTCCTCTGTTCATAGAGTGAGTCTTCTCAAATCTTGACTAAAAAATTCAATTTTGTTTATTTCTTTGTTTTAATTATTTAATAGGATGGATTTTCATGTTTTATATGGTAGTTGAGTGTTTCTTAGTTTCTATTTTAATTTTCATGTTAGGAATCAATTTTGAAGGTTAATTGTTTGTTTTGAGTGAACTATTTTATGGATTTTTTCATAGGAAAGGGAAGCTCCATGAAGGAAATTTTTTGGGTTTTGACTAAAATTCAGGATAAATAAAAAAGAGACATTTATGTAGAATTTCTTTTATTTTTTCAGATACGGTAATGGGATTGTTCATAAGCTGGCAAATCTTGCTGTGAATTTCTAGCCATATGGTCACAAATTTATCTTTCTTGTTAAGTTTTTCAAACTATGTAACATATTTTTCAAGGCTGCACTCTTTCCAAAGATGTCTTTCACAAGTTTTTTTGCTGGTGATAAGTTTTTTAGGTCTCCTGTATCAATAATCTTACCAATATCATTGATGGTGATAATTGCAGCCTTTAAACAAACTTTTCTTATTTACCTTCTCATTGAATCTGCTCAATGAAGACCAAAGAGTTGAATTCTGCTCTTGTCAATATGACCAATATATCTTCAATTTCATGAACATGCATTTCTCACATTTGACCAACGAGTGAAGTTTAATTTGAATTTTTAATTTTGATGATAGGGTCTTTTGCAAGATTAGCTGCACCAAGAAACTTTGCAAGATAAACAATCCCTCAGTTTACGCTTAATATTAAATTTCTTCAACTATTATTTCACCAGTATAACTCTACCACACATAAATTGATTGTCTTTGCTATCACTTGGATAAGTTATTTATAAGCATAATTTAGTACTAAGCAATAAATAAATTTTATAATTTAGTCACAACTGGAAATCTTCATGATAGTAAACTTTCTCTAAGATCCAAAATAGCATAAAGGTGCTTCTCAATCTTAATGTCATGGCAAAGTACAATTACAATAGACTTATTAATAAGAGCCAGTTTTTCAAGACCAGTAAAAGTACTAGCATCCATTGTTGCTCGCCTTTGATCGTCATTGAAGCAAGTGGGAAGAGAGGTCAGAGCTCTTAGTAATTTTTGTCATCTTTTTTATAAGGAATCTTTGACGCTGATTTGGAAAATACATCGTCTTGTTGACCTCCATCATTGCATCTCCATTGGATCCCTCAACAATCTAAAATAAGAGTGAATTTCTTTCTTTTTCCATGTGATCATTTTATAACTTTCTACCAATGAAATGCTTAAATCTGAGTAATGTCATGAGTGGGCTTGAGGTAATAGGAGAACAAGGAGTTTTAACAACTAGTACACCTCATTTATTGGAGTGATGATCACGGTGAACATTGATGATGTATACCAATTCCATTTTACAAGCTTATTCTTTTTGTTAAATTTTTTAGAGCACTTAACAATCTTAGAGCCTTAAAATAAAACAACCCCATTCTCCATTAAGCAAGACCAACATTACGCGTCTCAATGTCAGCTTCTAATAACGCCGTGTTTGGTGAGGTTTTCCCTCCTTCAAAGCTTTATCAATAAAGTCTTGCTATGCTTAACGCTCTATATTACTAGTAAATTAACCTTCATTCCGAAGTATTGATTCAAGGTTAGATAAAAAAATATATCAGCTCTCTTATTGTTTAAAAAATAATGTGTTAACTGAGTTTGTTTTTGACAGAGAATAAGGAGTTTATCATCCAACACCATATTTTTAAGAATCACAAAAACCACTAGTAGCGTATATCAAAATCATTTGGTTTCTAATGCTTATCCTTCTTATTAAGGCTATCAGAATATGTATTAATCAATCTTATTCACCTCAATTATTGTATCTAAATTAGGTGCCTTAACAATCTTGAATAAAAGTAATTCTCGTTCTTTTTCTAAGTGCGCATCCTTATTCTTCAGAGTCACAGTGACCATCAGTGACGTATACTAAAACCATTTCTTTTTGTTTTTAATCCTTATCCTTCTTGTTGACCATCAATGACGTATACTTTCTTTTGTCTGTTGTCATTTCTTTACTTTTCATGCTTCCTAAAATGTTCTAAAGATTTTGTTATGGCCACCATTGGTATTTTTCGAACAATGCATTGTTGTATTGTAGCATCTGCAAGACATTTAAGGTATTTTAATATTTGCTATGTCTCATTTTATATGGTTGTTCTCTACTATTTCAATTTAAAAAAAAAATTCACATCTTGATCCATTTGATCCTTTAATAATGAAAATAAGTAAATACGAGCAGCATACATGTCTAAAAGAATTGAATGTAACAATGCTTTACTTTGCAGTGCCAATTATTAACAAAAAAGAAATAAAAATGCATACCAGTCTACATCAACAACACTGCTTGTAATGACAACACTACTTGCAACTATAGCTCCATGAACAACTTCCCCATCAAGATGCTTCTCGATAGATAGACTCTTTCCAAATATGTCTTCCATAAAATTTTTTACTATCGGTAAGTTGCTCAGGCCTACTATATCAATAGTCTTACAAATATTATTGATGGTGATAATCAAAACATTTAAACAAACTTTGCCTTGTTGTTGAGTCTGCTTAATGAAGACTTTCACCAAAGAGTCGAATTTTGCATTTGTTAATGTGACCAACAAATCTTCAGTCTCATAAACTTGCCTTTCTCACATTTGACCAAAAAGTAAAGTTTATTTTAAGTTTCCGACTTCAATGATAATGTTTTTTTTTTGCAAGATTACCTGAACCAAAAAGCCTTTGTAAAATAAATGATCCCTCAGGATCATCAACACCTCGGTCTTAATTTATTTAACTATGACATCAACTCTCCCATGTATAAATTGTTAGTCTTTGCTATTAGTTGAACAAGTTAATTGCAAGTATAATTTAGTAATAAGCAATAAAGAAATTTCATATTACAAAATAATTTATATCTTGTAGTCACAATTGATATTCTTCATGACAGTAAACTTAAAAAGTTCTTTCGAAGCCTGAAACAGTAACAAGGTGTTCCTCATTCTTAATGCCATGGCAAGCAATTGTAATAGGCTTATTAATAAGAACTAACTCTTTAAGATCAGCAAACGTTCCATTATTGCTTGCCTTCGATCATTATTGAAGCAAGCAAGAACGAGATTACAATCCTTATAATACACTGCCTAAGAAAAGATCCAGTAATTTCCGTCATTTTCGTTATAAGGAATATTTAAAGTTGACTTGAAAAGTGCATTAATAATCGCATCTCCGTGGGGTCCCTCAACAATCTCAAATAATAATGAATTTCTATCTTTTTTCACATGATCATCCTAGGACTTTCTACCCATCAAATGCTTAAATCTGAATAATGTGTTGAGTGAGCTTGAGATAGTAGGGGACTAAGAGGTTTTACTAACTAGCACACCACAATTTTTAGAGCCACGGTGAACATTAATGATGTATGTCACTTCCATTTCACAAATTTATCATTCTTATTGAGACTTGCAAAATATGTTACAATCATAGAGCCTTAGAATATAACATTAGTGACGTCTGCCATTTCCATTTCACAAGCTTATCTTTCTTGTTAAAGTTTTTCATAATATGTAACATACTTCTTCATGGATGAACTCTTCCGAAAGATATTCAACGATATTTCTTACTATCAGTATGTAACAACAATTTTACCAACATCATTGATGGTGATAATCATAACCTTTAGACAAGCTTTGCCTTCTTGTTGAGTCTGCTCAATGAAGACTTTCGCTAAAATGTCGAATTCTGCCCTTGTCAATGTTACTAATATATCTTTAGCCTCATGACATTGCCTTTTCACATTTAACCAAACAGTGAGTTTAGTTTGAGTTTTTGACACCAATGATAAGGTCACTTTTACAAAAATAACTGCAGTAAGAAGCCTTCATAAAATAAAAAACCCCTCATGAACATCAATCGACTCGGTCTTAAATTTCTTTAACTATCACTTCACCACTGCAATGTCAAATTTCAACGCTCGCACAAATAAATTACTACTCTTTGCTATCACTTATATAAGTTAATTATAAGTATAATGTGTTGAGAAGGTTTGACGTAGTAAGAGAATTATGGCTTTTACTGATTATAGTCCCCATATTGATTCCAAAATGAAGGCTTGGAAATGACAATATTCAATCATTTTTTATATGCTGAATACAAGTGGATTTGGATGAAATAATGAGAAGAATTGCATTGAAGTTGACAGCGAGGAAGCATGGGAATCTTATGTGCAGGTTTGCAATAATTTTTTTCTAAATAAAGCATTATTATTGAGTGTTGGAAAATACATATTTATAAGGGATATAATTGTCATTTTGTACTCTAAGTCTTACTAACATTTCTATGTTTATTTATTTATAATTCTTTAGACTTTAATTGTGTCTCTTATTATAATTTGGGTATTTTATATATTTTAGAGATATTTTGGTTATTTCATGATTAACGAGAGATCGGATAACAAAACGAATGACGTTTTTGGGCTCAGAATAGTTGAAAACTTTAAGGAATGACATAAAGACCAGAACCGTATACGTGAACAGTACCGTATATATGAACAGTACGGTACATGTGAACAGTGTTATAATTCTAGAATCGTGGTGGGGCCCAGCGAATGCGGCTTTGACCGATGACATGGCATCATCTTATTCGACCCGAAAAATGCTGATGTGGCTTTGACCAAATGATATGACGTTGACTGATGATGTGGCGATACAGTATTGGACCAAAAAGTTGACTTTTATGTTGACTGACGATGTGGCAACATATTAGTGGACCGCAAAACGTGTGTACGATAACAACCCTGATGATGTGTTCCATTCAATCAAAGCTTGCCACGTGGTGCAATCCTGAGAGTCCAAATTGTTTTTATCCGATGGCCATGATTTATTCAGCGTCTTTAAATAGATGGGCTATCCCCCCTAATTTGACATCCCTGAATTTATTTTTGAGCCATGATTTCTGTAATTCCCTCTCTATACTGTATTTTCTACGTAATTTAATAAAATTCATATTTTGCCCCTAGTTAAAAAATGAGTAGCTAATTTATTTTCAAGCTTGGGTTGAAAGTGAAGCCTTAACATGTTCCATGAACTTAATTGGTAAGTTTAATTTATCTTTCTGTAATTTATTTAAGTTGTTTTGACTTATAGTTGACAAATAGTAATAATTTTGTCTAAATTTTACACTGGTATACTGGCTCCCTAGTGCAAGATTATTACTGTTTGGCACGATGGGCACTTTACATTTTATTAATTAGAGAAAAACCTTACATCTAGTATTAGTGGTCAATCTTGACTCAGTATTGACAAAGAATAAGTCAGAGTTATTTAGTGGATAGTCTTGCCACATTGTCGACAGTAAAATTATTCTCACCTGGCACAGTGTGTACTTGATACCCATTTAACGTTAGATTATTTTCCCTGGCACAATGAGTACTTGATACCCTATTTATTAGAGATAGACCTATGAGGAGTGGAAATGCCCCCATAATAGATTAATTCGAATTTAAAAAGGAATATTAAGCCCATGGTGAAATGTTGAGTGTGAATCCAAAGACTGAAGCACTTGTTTTATATTGTTTCATCTTTAATTTGTTCAAGCTATCTTTTTAATTTAAATCCTGCCCAAAAAATCACATCCTCCTAATCCACATACAAACTCAGAAGATTAACCCTACACACGATTAAATTTACCTCCTCGTGTCGATCCATAAATCTATACTGCAATAGATTCATGCGCTTGCGAGTACAATAAAATTTGCACAACAATTATCATTCAATTTGTATTATTTCTAATTGTTATGTGTATGGATGTATTTATTATTGTTGTTATTATTATTATTATTATTATTATTATTATTATTATTATTATTATTATTATTATTGTAGAATCATAAAGATGCAAAAGGATGGAGAGGCAAACCATTTCCTTTATATGAGAGGTTTGCTAAAATATAGAGAAAAGATCGTGCCAATGGAAGGGAAGCAAGAACTCCCATGATATGGCGATGAATGCTAATGAGGAAGATTTTGTGGTAATGAATTTGATTTAGGTATGGGTTTCTCTCCACTGTCACCTAATCAAATTGAAACTGACCACTTTATGAATCAAAATGAATCTCAAACTATTGGTAAGAAGAGAAAGAGATCAAAAGATTCAATTGACTGTACATTTGAGAATTTTGTTGGTGTGTTTAAGGATGTTATGGATATGTCAAATGAAAATGTAGCACAAGTAGTTCAAAGTATGACCTAGGAGAAAGAAAGTGAAAGCCAAAAAATCGATGATCAATTGGAGAGAATGGGGTTGCCATTTCATGATTGAATTGAGTTAATGAAGAAGTTTTTAAATTAATCAAATAGTGTCTAAATTTTTAAAACACTACGTAATGACCATGACAAAATGGAATTCATTATGTCAATTGTGAGAGGTGGATTTCATGGTTGACAAAGGTGGTGTTGATATATAATTTTTTTGTAACTATATATGTGGTTGACATAGATGGATATCATGTGTTGAATATGCTGCATGATATGACTTTTCGGAAATTTGATAATAGTTTAACTTGCTAGCACTCTTTGTGTTGTAATTTCATTTGGGTGATGACTTTTGTTTTTTTGGTATGTCATCAGCCAATGATAGTATATATTCCAGGACACTCTTTTGATGTTAATGATATGTAATATTTTCATATATATAGCTAGTGACATTGTTATGTAATTTTTTTTTTCATTTATGGACTGATATTCTTATTATGTTTGTTGATGATATTCTTTTTATGTTTATAATGATATTATTTAGTAAAATATAAGTTTGAAAACTATAACATGTTAAATATAAAAAAAAAATTATGGGAAGATTTTGTATTTTTTAACAAATTTACCAATAATTATTGATTTAAGTTAGATTATATTCTATGTCATTTTAAAATAAATTTAAGATAGTTTGATAAATTAATATATAAGACATATTATTATTTATTAGCCAATCAAATGACATGCAAAATACAAGACATGATTATTTATAGTCTAATCTAACATTGCACCAAATACAATATAATATTATATAGTATCTAGTGTTATCCAATTCAATCTAATTCGGCATACTAAAAGTTTTCAACACATGTTTTTGATAAAAGAACTAAAATTAAAGTAACTTGTTAGATTAACTAAAGCTTAAAAAAATTAAAATTAAAAAAAAAAGAGTCAATAAAGTGAAAATAAAGAAATAAAAGTCAAGAGGGGAAAAAACTCGCGGCAAAACTTGTTATAAAATAACACGTCCCCTTAAAAACGCAAACATCCTCGGTTTCATTTAAAGCTGACTTCTCGCGCTCCAGTTATGGCTCTAGCCACATACGTTCCACTTTCGTCGTTCCCTCTCTCTCTCTATTCAAAAACAGGCTCATTTTTCAAATTTTCTTTTTCTTTCTCGTGAGAGGCCAACACAACACAAACAAAGCCAAAATAAACGAACATTAGATTTCGATATAATTACGAAAATGGCGCACTCCGATGATCAGCCCTACTCTCGCCAGTCACTGATGCCGAGCTTTCTCTACTCGTCGTCTTCTTCTTCGTCGTCCAAACGGCTCTTCGATTTGGACGCTCTGATGAATAATGCTAACGCTGGATTGTTGAATCGATCAGCGCCGTCCGTTTCGCCATCAGCCAATGGTGTGTCGAAAACGGACGGTATTGTGATTCCGGCGCCGAAAGAGAAGATCAAGATGTACTCGCCCGCTTTTTACTGCCGCGTGTACAGCCGGCGGGATGTTGAGCTGTGGCCTCACTCACATGGCCGTTACTCCTCTCGATCTCGTCAAATGCAATATGCAGGTCCTCCCTTCTTTTTTTTAATTAAATTAAATAATTAATTAAAATCTCATTCTTATTTCTAACAAAATTAATCATTAATCATTAATTTGCGTAGGGACTTGTATCTGCATTTGAGTGTGGTTTTATAGGAAGTGCTTTTGTAAAATCACTTTTTATAATATTTTTACCTGTTAGACAGACAAAAAAGCACTTTTAGCAGCCAAATGAACTGTTGTAAATTTGTGTGGAATCTGGAAATTCTATGCTTTGTTAACAGAAGTACATACATATATATGGCTTGTGTGTGTGCGCGCCCGTATTAAATAACATTTCGGCTGGTGGCTTTTGAAAGTTATACATGTGTTGACCCTCAACAGTGCTTGTAAAAATCTAAAAGATGGCTTTGTCTGTTAGGGCTTTCAAAGCTGTGTGCGGCATTTTTTAAATGCCAATGATAAAAAGAGTTCCTTTGGTGGAGTAGATATTGATACATTTTTTTAGTACTTCAGATTGACCCAGCAAAGTACAAGAGCATTACCTCTGGATTTGGAGTGTTACTCAAGGAGCAGGGACTGAAGGGCTTCTTCAGAGGTTGGGTGCCAACCCTGTTTGGTTACAGCGCTCAAGGTGCCTGCAAGTTTGGATTCTATGAGTTCTTTAAGAAGTATTACTCGGACATTGCTGGGCCCGAGTATGCTGCCAAGTACAAGACATTGATATACCTTGCCGGTTCAGCATCTGCTGAATTGATAGCTGATGTTGCTCTCTGCCCTATGGAGGCCGTGAAGGTCCGTGTTCAAACTCAGCCTGGCTTTGCCCGTGGTTTGGGTGATGGGTTGCCCAAGTTTCTCAAGTCTGATGGTGTTTCTGGGTATGGACTTTATTAGTGCCATCTTTGGTTTTGTGATTTCGGGATTTGTTATTGTTATGAATTTTGAATTTTATGCTGTAGATTATAAATGTTTTGCAGGTTGTACAGAGGGCTTGTTCCTCTTTGGGGGCGCCAGATTCCATGTAAGTCAAAAACTTTTTCATATTCTGCTAGATTGCTTAAATTTCCCCGGTCTTTTACTATTTTGGGGTGTCAGATCATTTCCTTTGTTTTTTTGCATTACCACATTTTTCAATTTGGTTGCTGACATGGTAGTAAAAAAACTCCTGCTGAGTGCAACCACATTTTGTCTATCGTTAATGCTTTGATTGGCTTAAGCATTTGATTAGCTATCTCAGATCATTTTAACCATTAACACCCATGATATGTTTCTCTCGAGTTGTACATTTTTTGTTGTTTATAATACGTTTATTTAACTAGATAGTTAAAATATGAAAACAAACTTCAGTTAATGGTCTGATACAGCTCGCGTATAATGAGGTGAAACAACTTAACAAATTAGGTTGATTTTAGGTGTAGGCCGATCAAGTTGATTTGTTTACTTATTTTGCTAAATGAGTCAAAGTCATTTTGACTGAATTCTGTAGAGATAAACCCAAATCCCTAAAAGTTTATACCTGGTTCAAATGGTGTTCATGGCTATGTTTAATTCTGAAATATCTACTTAGACGGTGGATGTTTGCTATCTGTCACCTAGTAGGAAAAAGAGAACTTCGCGCTTCATCAATTCTCATAAGGGTGTAACCATTCCTTTCTACACTAGTCAAATCATTGCATTCAATAGCATGAGTTTGCTAAATATTAGATTTTATCTAGAGCACAGTTTAAGGTGCCTTTAATAAATTAAATATTGGTGCATAAGAGGCGGAACTATGGAACTAGGATATATTGACAGTGAGTATGCTTGCCTATCCTCCTGCTGCATTTCATCTAATTATGTTGTGCAAAGAGTTTTAATTCATACTTACTATTCATTTTTTTGGTGACGGTTGCTGACTATGAAAATGATTATTTTGCAGATACAATGATGAAATTTGCATCTTTTGAGACTATTGTAGAAATGTTGTACAAGTATGCCATCCCAACCCCTAAAGAACAATGCAGTAAAAGTCTGCAGCTTGGTGTGAGCTTTGCTGGTGGATATGTAGCTGGTGTCTTTTGTGCAGTTGTTTCACATCCAGCTGATAATCTGGTTTCTTTTCTCAACAATGCCAAGGGAGCAAGTGTTGGTGATGTGAGTGAATTTTGAACACATCCCATGCATATGTATACTTATTTTTTCGACATGGTCATCCACTTTGCTTGTGTTATGTATATTGCAGGCAGTGAAGAAGATGGGGTTGTGGGGTCTTTGTACTCGTGGCCTTCCCCTTCGTATTGTTATGATTGGAACCCTCACTGGTGCACAGTGGGGTATCTATGATGCTTTCAAAGTTTTTGTTGGACTGTAAGTTCTCATCCTGCATTTATGGAATCGTATTAAACACTGTTCATTTTTTTCACCGGCATGCTTGAACAATATTTGCTCAGAGAAGTTTTGTTTAGTGCTTTTGTTTCTTTCTGCAATCAAGTAATTGGGAGCTTCTTGTTTGCAGGCCAACTACTGGTGGTGCAGCTCCGCCTCCTGCTGAAAAAGCATGATTCAGTGCTGGTGGTCAAGGGACAAGGAGCAGTGGGATATTTATGTGTAGAAATTGCAGAGGTGAGTTTATCTTTTGACGGATTATTACTATTTGTGATGCTGCTGTGATAGCGAGAGTTGCTTATGGCATCGTATTCTTTCAAACACAGTTCATTTTTTATATTATTCTTATTCCTGCTCTTAGTCGTGAGTTTTGATAGGATAGTTTTGTTAGATGGACATTTGCTTGAAACAACATTTCACTATTGATGTCTGCAAAGTTTCTACCTGAAGAAATAATGGGCACGGTTCAATAAATTTTGTTTTGCCCAAGTTTATTTCACTTTTAGCAGCCTTCTATGTCATGATTTTTTTGGAAATTGAACAACAAAGAAACTATCATTTGAGATGCTGCTATCTGTTTCACACTGTAGTGTTACAAAACAACATTGATTGTGTTAAGACGAGCAACGGGATGTGTCTGTCCTTAACGAAGGAGTTTGCTTGTAAATTCAGAGAGCAATCCATATTGCATTTTAACTCATTTTTGGGTCTTAATCATATGCATATGCAGAAATTTGTGGACTCTGTTGTGCATATTGCGCAAACTCATCATCATTTATCTTTGGGCTAATATCAGCCAACCCCATCATTTTTTGACAAACTTCATGCGGCACCACTTTATACTGATAATAGTGAACATGTACCCTGCTGGTGGCACTCGCAGCATAGTTGATCGATTTTACTTGCGCAAGTACGAAATGACCTTGATGTTAGCTAATGAAGAAGATTATTGCCACATGTCCAGATACAATTAAATTTTAGCTTTATTTTATGAACTTCTAAGTTTTAACTAAAGAAACAAGTAACTATCTTGTAAAGGATAAATCTTATTCACGGTCTAGTATTAACTTCAGAGTTAGGCCCACATGTTCAGTTGGATAATTTTATTTCTACAGTCCTTGCACTTTCTAATGTTATATATTATAAAATTTATTTCAAAATTCATTCCAAATAAAGGTGGCATTCATCATGTACATTAAGAAATAATGAATAAATTATTTTAAAATTGTGAAAAATTATTATATACCATTTCTTTAACCATGCACTGTGGAGGTGTTTGGACATTATTTTCGACTTCACCTTTAAACTTCTTGCTCTAGTGATATCTTCATGATTTTCTTCTGTTTTTTGTTTTAATTATTGAATTTATCTTGTTCAAGCATAAATTAGTTCGCTAAATATAAAGCCTTGTTCGATATTGAGATTGAACAGCTGTAACTTTTAAGATATATAATTAATGTGTTTGGTAAATACTAGCTATTGTGCCTTAAAAGTTAAGTTGATTTGATCTACCATTTATATGACAAAAAATTTATAATATCTTTGCAAATTCTGTTAAAGTTATTATTTAAAAGTTATATTTATTAGACATTATTAGTTTTTATTTTATAGTTGTAATTTTTTTTTACATCAATGGATAGCATCTTAATATCAAATAGAGTCTAAGTAGGTGACATGATTGATATAATAAGTATAATGACTAGTAATTTGTGGTGACTATAATAAAGTTAGATTGAAAAATAGAAAAAAAACACCTCATAGCTTTATTATTCATTATCTGACCAAAAATCCCATCTTTTCTTCCCTATGGTGATTAGTCTTAGTTAGACCATAATTGACCATGACTTCCCATTACGTGAAGTATTCTTGGTTAGCTATTATAATTCATCTTCTATAGACAACCGTGGAATTATTTGGACTATTCTTGGATTGTTCCTGGTCCGACCAAGGATTTCTCCATTGTGAACTGATTCTGTCCTGATCAATCATCATAATCTAACAAGGAATTTATTCTTTGTGAGCTATTATTCTTGGTAAGTCATCATAGATCGCTAATAATCTCTTTGAACTATTATTGGTTAGTTATTATAGTCTAACCAAAAATTCATTCTTTTCGGATTATTTATTGTCAGTCATCACGTTGTAGGGATGGCAATTAAATCCGAACCTGGCCTAGACCCAGAAAATCCAAGTTGGGTTCAACCAGTACTGGATTAATTTTCATCCGAAATTTAGATCTGGAATTTTTTTTATTTTAATATTAATTTTTTATAAATCATTTAATGTAATTTGAAATTTGAACTTTAAATTGTAGATTTATGTTATGAATTTATATTTGTGGATGTTTATTGCTTTGAAACTTTAAATTTTAGATTCTATGTTTGTATTATATTTGTTTAGAACATGGATATCTCATGTGATCTGCATTTGATTTTCTCTAGAGTAAGTTTATTTTTTTTCAAGATTCTATTTAGCTTAACAATCCGGGTTCATAACTCAAAATTTTAGTATTCGGAAAAATTCGAGTTGAACCTAACTCGGACCTAAATTGAAAAAAACCGAGCTCAAATACGAATCCGGTACAAAAAATTTATATTCAGGTTTTAATCTGAAAATGCCGAACCCGGATCCGGACCTAGACCTGAAAATTGCCATCCCTACATCACGGTGTGACTACGAATTCCTCAAATTATTTAGGCTCATACCATGTGAGGCAACGTCAGGACCATCACGGCTAGTCATCGTAGTATGACCAGGAATCACTTCACTTTTTCTCCCCCTTTAATTTTTTTTATTTGTTCAACTAAAATAATTCATTCTGTCCACTTTTCCTAAAAAAAAAAATTAATAATAATAATAAAATAAAATTCTGTTCTACTGGCTGTTTGCGGTTTATAGTTTTAGGGTTTATTGTTCATTAATTAAGAGAGAACATTAGCAAGAAAATTAGTAAATTACTACTAAGTTTACAAATTAAAATACCGTCTTCATCATTTCTACTTCAAGATGACTACAAGTTCTAAGAATTTTTTTTTTTAAATTGCCCCCCGAACACGTTTCAGCAATTTTCGAATAATAAAACCAGAAAAAAATGAGTTTGAAAACAGTATCGAGTACACACTTATTATTCTTTTTTTTTTTCTTCCGAAGGAAATTACCCAGACGGGTTTCAGATAAATGTTTTTGATATAACTTTGTAATTTCTGCCGTGCATTTCCACACGCAGAGAAGGTTTGAATTTCTCATGCAATGAAATCTCATCTTCGCCTTTATTGTTTAACAGAATTGCATATGCATAAATTATATCCAAAAGAAGAATTCTAGAATACAACAGTGATAATATAACCAATTAATATCTAAATGATATGTGGGATTGATTTTTTTTTTGTAATAATGTGTCATTAAATTTAATATAACCACTAATTGCTTATTATATGGCTCACATAATAGCTCTAATGTATTCTAGAATTTCCCATAAAAAAAATTCTTTCAATAATTTTTTATCACAAGAAAAAAAAATTAATGAATGAATATTTTTAGAATATTAATTAGCTATCATATATGAAATTTTCTGTCACTTGCAAATTATTCGGTTGAATCAAGAGGGTATACAGTGTCAAAGACAATTCTTGCAAAAGTATGCCGAACCTCCTGCAGGCTTCCATAAGCTAAAGACTCATAATCTATCTTGCTACCGTGCTTTGATGCAAATCTTCTCTCTGCGTCCCCTCTCACGCACTCAAAAATCTTGCTTGCTTTCAAGTATAATGCTAGTGGGATGAAAACCTGCACATTTACATCTGAAAGGATTCAGGATGGCAGGTAGGATAAAACTGAAGTGGGAACAGTGAAAAACACATGGTATGCACCTAGAATTAGAAACTAATAAACTGCACCAAAATGACTGAACAGAACATTAGAAAGCTATTATTTGAAAAGACAAATTTTCTCGTTAGTGAAGACAGCAGCAACCCTCCGTGCTATGATGCACCATGCAAAACCAATAACATTCATGTTACCACCCAATGCCCATTAGAAGTTTTAAGAAGTTTTCTGAGTTCGTTGGTCACTGTCAGGAGAAAGTGATCAGCTACATATCTGACTTTCTATATGACCTAATTTTGTAGATCATTCCATAAAATCTCCAAGAACTAATAATTTAGTAGTACAAAACCAATTGGCATCGTACTTGTGAGCCTGTCTACTGCCACTTTGTTACGTAAGATTGCATAAGGAAAGGGAAAAGGAAAGAAACGCTCACCAAATCTGAAAACGGGGCTCGGGGGTATCCTGCCATTGCTTGAGAGACAAAATATTCATCAGTCATCTTGGACAGGGCACCTTTTGATGATTCTGCAAGATCCATAACTTCATGTTTCAACGCCTGAAAGTCTAGATCCCGAGGTTCTAATAATTCATAAAAGCGATCATCATGCAACTTATTAATCCTCCTTGCAATCTTTACTGCTTCCAACATATCTCCACCATTGTAGACGGCAAGGCTAAACACAGCTACCACCAAAGGATCCCTGGGTTGGTCTGACAAAGCTTTGTGGAATGCCAAGATTGCAATCCTGAATAATCAGACATTTATGCATAACTAGCTTCAGGTTCACCAGAGTCATGTGACAATAAGGAAACATGTATCCCTAGCACACATTTCTGATAGACAATAAGCATTTTATCAGCGTTTGTCTCGTCATCTAATTGGTTAAAAGCAGGGGCAAACACAGGCACGCATTATCCTCAAACAACAAATCAAATGCAAATGACAAGAGCGATCCTGTGTAATTTCAATTCTTTAGATAAGTAACCAAAGGGATTAATATAGCTAACGGAAAGTAGATATTAATTTCTAAATCCGATCAAAGGGATTAATATAACTAGTGGCAAGTAGTTATTAATTTCTAGAACCGACCAATTAATATAACTAGTCGCAAGTAGATATTAATTTCTAGAACTGACATAATTCAGTGCCCACAGAAACAAATCATATCTTCATATTTGGTTTTTATTTTTGTTAGCTTGCACTGATAATTTCTCCTACTGAACTGGTAACTTGACTTATCTAGTATGCTGGGATGCTTGCTGCCAAATCTATAGCTTCCTCTAAAAGTGCTCTCTTCACTCTGAATGAAAAGTTAGCTGCTTTGAGATTTCCTTGTACATTTGGTTAACCAAATTTCAAGTAAGGGTTGGAAGCATTACAGATATTTCTTCAATTAAATGCATCTAAAAAATTGATAATCTAAAATATATATGTTATGTGTGTGTAGCCTGCCTATATTACATTGGAACATGGAATGCCGTGAAAGCCAAACTATGAAGCTGCATTGTTAGAAATTAACCTATCTAAAAGAGTAATTTAAACAAATTTGGTAGTTAAAGATCTTACCATAAGCTACTGTGACATGGCCTGTCTGGTGCCAGAAGTTTATCCAGGTTAGAGAAAAGTGACTGCAGATGAAAAACCAGAATATTATATTGAATACTTTTCAACAATCGTGCCTTTTTGAAATCATACCCAAATAACAAGCCACAGAATATCACAAGAAAGATCTAACATGTGGGACCAAAGAGCATATAGAAAGATACAGTAAATATTTTAAAGCTCCAGCTCAATATCTGCAGGACGCAGTATAAACTGAGTTTTTTTTTTAATTCTTCAGATCGCAAAATTTACCAGTAATTAGCCACGAGAAAAGTTTTTTATGTGAAAATTATGTCTCTCACATGCATTTCTAGATGAAAATCAGGTCTACAATGCTTTAAAACTCAGGCAAGGACCATAAGCTGCCTCTGCTACAATCAGTTTGGGCTCTTGCGTATCTCAAAAACCTTAACATTTAAAAAAAGAATAAAATAATGATCAAAAGAAGATGTATTGATATTACCAAAAGCATGTTAGATCTCTTGTCACGTCTCCGAAAACCATGCTCAACAAGGTATGCTGCCTGTCAGATGAAACACATCAATCCAAAGCACTGAACTGATTAATAATAAGTATATAGAACTCAATTATCAAATCCATACCTGAATAGGCAGAAGTACTTCCAGGAGTCCAAATTTCCATAATAATCTGACAGAAGCTTCGGCAGAACCATAAGCCAGCATATAGTTCGTTTCCATCAGAAGCCTTCCCTGAGACATTTGTAATAACATAAGAGCAAAACCAGAAACCTTTTAATGTTGGTCAAATGCATGGATAATTGTAAATCATCAGGACAGACTTTTTTAAATACCCTATCAAGTTTTAATATTGACGGAGATAGATGTTTGACAAAATGAGCGGTTTCCCTCGCAAATCGGAATTCTAACCGGGCAGCGATTCTTATTGCACGTAGGATCCGAGCTGTAAAGAAAATGGAATCATACAGTTTTTTTCTTGGTGTTAGTGCAAGAAGATGAAGCATTAACTGAATTAACAGTGTGATTCTTGCAAAGGTAAAAACTAAATTTCAGTAAAACTGCAGATGAAAACTCACCACAATCCTCCTGAAAAGAGGTACTGGCAGGAATCACAGTTCGCACCTGTGATCACATAAGAATAAAGTAAGGACAACATATGTTACTAACAAGTACTAAAACAACTCAAGAAACAGCAGTTATGAAATACATTCACACTTTAGCTTTCCTAATATCTTCAATTCCTCCCATGTAGTCATAAATAATTTTCGCATATGGATCAAACATCAAGCTGCAAAACAAAGAGGTATGTTAAAAGATGTCAAAGAATGCTACTATACCAGATAAAATTGCAATAATCAGGGAAATCAGAGAGAACCAAAGCCATCCTACTCTAAAAATCTGGAACAAATAACTTCAAGATCAAAGGGTCATATAAAGAACCCGTTAATTGTGAAGTCCCGCTGCAAACAATTCCTCCAGCGAATAAAATCCTTCTCATCGCAGCCAATAGGTCTCTCAAATTCATATTTGAAGTCCCTACCAAACCTCCGTCCACTTGTGCTAAAACTTGAAACCTAATTTGTAAAGACATTCAAAATAGTTTCTCAAAAATGGAACAATCGAAACTCTTGACAAGTTTGACTTTCTCCACCAGCTAACTCACTAGTTAAATTTCTCAAATCTATCTGAAAATTAAAGAAGATATTTAAACATGAAAAAGCAACAAACCTCCACGACGGTATCCTCGAAGTGGACATGACAAATAGGAAAACGTTTGCCAACTATTTCACACTGCGAAAACACCCTCACCACCTACAAATCCAGTAGGAAATTATTATGGTATCTAAGTAGTGAAAATGAGATTTATCTGAAAAAGAAACGGACTGAAAATGGCATGTCCTTTTATGACGAAGCACTAATAAAAGATATTCACAGTTCAAAAGAAAAACTTCTTCAAATTATTATGCACATACAAATTATAATAATAACAAAATGAGAGAGGATCTTTCCATACACTATGATGTCAGGTAGAACTCCAATCAAAGATAATGGTGTATTACCAGGATCATGTGTTAGAAGCATCGCCGACCTTAAACAGCTATTAATGCAAGTTCATTAACTCTTCTATAAACCTTTTGTGACAGATAGAAAACTTCAAAATGACATAATCTATCTACCTTTATTTAAAATGTTCCATCTCAGAAATTCACAGACAAAATCTAGATATAAGAAAAACTGCTCATAGTGCTTTACATAACATAAACCATCCAAATTGGACCAAAAGGAGCTTCAATTTATCCCTTTCCTCTGTTTTTCCTTATTTAATTGGATTAGCAAGCTTACTACATTTTTTTACCAAATTTATTGTCTTGACTAGTATACAGAATCCACCAAACTGCACATACAACAGAAGCATCACCTGAATACTCCAGAAAAAATAGTCTCAAAATTCCTACATTTTGATGAAAATCAATATTGCCAGGCAGGCAGTTTAAAGAAAATCCATTCGGTTAATGAATTGTATGTCTAATTGGTAGCCAAAAAAATCATGGCCCTTAGAATAATGAAAGAAACATAACAATTTGATACAAACTATAACATCATCATCTCCCTAGCATTGCAGTAAGTAGAAAATGAGAGTAACCTCTTTGAGTTCAGCTGAAGTTATTATATCAAAATCTTTCGGAATTCGCTTCAACATAAGATCCCGTACACAGCCTCCAACGAGGTAAACTTCATACCCTACAAGGGAAAAGAAAAAAAAAATAAAAAACAAAAAGAGTTGCTATTAGATCCTACCTCGCAAGGATAGAGTAGGAAATAATATAGCAAACAGAAGCTAATAAATACGTAATTGTTGAAACAATCTGAGTTCCTACAGCACTGAACAATTTATCGAATTCGGAAACATTAAAGCAAATCATTTGTGAAACTGGATCACACTGTGGCAAGGTCATTAGTCATATTGATAAATAACGAACTCCAATATATCTAATTCATAGCATATTTACTCTATAATATCATTTGCTTAGTAGATATCCATCATAAACAGCATATGGAAACAGGCCCGAGTCATTCCCTCCAACATTCAATCAGCACCAAGATCACCTAACACAAAATTTAAACTCCAGCAGATTCAAAAAAAGTTTGACTCCAAACAATGCAACATAAAATACATTCATTTGAAAGTACAAAAGAGCAAACAAAAACCTTTCTTCTTGAGCCCATTGAGAACCGTTCTCGTTGGCTTATCGATCATGGAAGTACTAATTCCAAGGTCCTTGGCATTCAGTTTCTTCCACTCCGGTTTCTTTTTATCATCTACTTCACCCACTTCAACCCCACAAAAAAATAAATAAATATATAATTAAACATTTCAAAGCCACAAAACACAAGTCAATAAATAAAAAGAAAAGAACTTTACTTGCCTTTGCGAGGAGAATTATCAGAATTGTAAGTGTTGTATTTAATTAGAGACTCGGGCTCATCAAGCGTTTCAATTGCCACCACGGAGCCGAACCGAACCTGTAAATAAAGAACCCAGTTAATCAAAATTCAGACACGTGTGAATAGAGATGGAGAAATAATAACATACCTTGCGAATGCAGTGAAAGAGTGAAGGTCGAAGTGAGAATTGGGGTTTACAGGAGAAAGCTAAGCCTGAAATCGCCATGTGATGTGGATGAAAGATGAAGATAAGCTTAAACCCTGTAAAAGGGCAATTAGGGTTTTAAGGGAAAAAACAAATCGTCAAAAGGTCTTGGCCGCCAAGAATAGCCAGCCCAAACGACACGTGGCACCTCTATAAAACTTTTTTACATAATTACATTTCCATTTTTATGGTTGGTTTTTTTAAGTAGTCATCCCAAATTTTTATCCCAATTAATTATTCTAAATATTGTGATATTCAATAATTAGTTAATAATTTTTTATAAAATTCAAATAAATTAATTGTATTATCTCATTAATTAATTGATGAATACCACATCATTTAAAATAATTATTTAAAATAAAGAATTTGGAATATATAGCATTACTCTTTTTTTAAATCCACCAAATTGCTCAATAACTTATTACTAAATAAACTAATACTCACATTTTAAATTTTTAAATTTTGCTCTACAAATCTATTTAAACACCCAGTACACTCTTACTAAGCTAGTGGAGCTTTTGTTAATAGAGTTTATTTAAATAGAGTTTTTGTTTATGAAGCTTTTATAAGTATAACTTTTTCAAAAAAAAAAAAAGTTATTAGTTATTAATAAAGGTAAAATAGCTTTTATTGAAAATTATAAAATTACTTCAATAAGTAAGTTTTCTAAGGTTATATTATAAAAAGAATGAAATAAGATTGTCAAATAAATAAATGATATTTTACATATTTTAATATTACTTAATCTTCAAAAGCTATAATTTTATCTAACAATAACAAAAAATTTGAAAAGTGTTTATGAAATTAAATAAGTACTTATGACCATTAAATAAGTCATACTAAATAGATACTAAACTTAATTTATATAATAATAATATTTTTTACTCATTAATAAATTCATTTATTTATGCCAATAGAGTGATACACCAAAATACACATACGACCACCACTATTGCATACCTTGAATTGGTAGTGCGAAAATTATTTTTTATATTTTTAGTTTTGCATATTTGATAAATATGCTCCATACTTGCAAATTACGTAGATATGTCATTTTATGTGGTGTATTGACCAAAATGTCTGTAAAAAAACATAAAGCACACAAAAATCACCTCCATTTCACTCACACCACCATTTCACTCTACACAACAAAAAATTACTCCACAATCTCAAAATCACTTATAAACAACTAATGTATTGAGATTTTAGTTTGCAACTAGGTGCATTATTCATCCAATTAATAAAGTATTTTAAACTTTACATTTATTTTATATTGTTTATGCATTTTCTTGACATTAGATTATTTTTAGGGTTTTGTTTGAGTTCTGATAAACAGCAAAACAACACACATTTTCATACATTCACATCATACTATGTGATGGATTTTCTAACTACATTTGTTGAAATCTCATTTTGTACTCAAAATTTTATTCTACACCCATTTTACACGACTGCAATCATGTATGCTTGAATTTACACAACTACAATCGTGTATTTCAGTAAGTTACACGACTGTAGTTACGTATGCATGAAATTACACGACTGTATTCGTGTATTTCAGTAAGTTACACAATTGCTGTCGTATATGTATGAACTTACATGACTACAGTCGTGCAAGTGTATAAAATGTTATAGCTGTTAGAAGATCCTAGCATTTTGTTAGTGCAAAAAATATATTTTTTTGAGAAGAAATATGTCCTCTAAGTATTTATTGAACCGTAGTCGAGCAAGTGTGAAAAATAGTACAACTATTATGATACCCTAACATTGTATTATTGCAAAAAATATATTTCACTAAATATGTCATATGACTGTTTATTGGACGATAGTTGTGTATTTTAGCGAGTTACATCACTGCTATCGTGTAAATGAGCAGACAGTTCCACACACTTATATATGCCTTGTTTGATTTTATTATTATTTTTTGTTGTATAATGTCTTGTATTATTATATGAAATGACTTTAGTATATGTGTTTATTATGTTTTATGGTGAATAGATTAAGCAAAATAACCATTATAGATTTAATGATACGGAGGCAAGAGGAATCACAGTGCCCTATTCTACAATGTCTCAGGTTATCTCCATTGATAATTCTAAATTTGAAATTAAAATGAAGCTTAAGTTTAAAACATTCGATCTAATGCCACCCATTGATGTAGATTAATTTTTAGAGGAAATTATCAGTGGAGCTGAGTTAAAGATCCCTCGTGTACCTAGGAAAATACCCAACTGTAATCATATATTTATAAAAATACTCGACTGTAGTCATGTATCTATGAAAGCACCCAACTGTAATCGTGTATGTATAAAGATACTTGATTGTAATCATGTATCTATGCAGATACCTGACTGTAATTGTGTATTTGAGCTGAGCATTCCTTTAATCATTATGATCATCTTGTTATATCGTACACATTGTACAAAGTTATCTTATTGTTTTTTAATAATACATTTAACAAAAAATAAAACATATATACGATGTAAAATTATCTTTAATTACATCAAATGTCAATAACATACCCATTGTATTCATGATAACTTATCCAAAATAAAATTGCAAAATCATAGCCAAGTATATACAAAGTAAATGATTCTTTGCCTCAGGAGAAAATATAGGCATGCATACGTCATGAATTTTAGTATCTAATAAAAGGAGTATTTCAAACTCATTATCCATGTCTATTATTTTTCTACCAAAGTACGCAGTGGGCCGGTCTAGCTGACTCTAGAATTTGACTCTAAACATTGATCTAAGCATAAGACAGAGAGAAACAAGTGTTGTATAGGACAAAAACAAGTATAAAAATTGAATAAATAAATATAAAACAATAGATCATGTGCACATGCCCACAATTCAAACAAACTAGTAAAGAAACAGAAACTATTCAACTTATGTACAGTGATTTAAATGAAAAATATCAAAAAAAGGATGCCTCATAATTCATCATAATAGCAATAATCAAGCTTGAAAAGGGAGAGCAATCATTCCAAACCTCGAAAGGAAGTACAATTATAGTTAAATTGTCACTATAACGAAAATCATATCTTTCTAAGAAGTTCCAAAAGCTAGCACATAGTCTAAACTTTGACAGAAGCTTCAATTCCAAGTAAAAGCACCATATGTTGTTTTGATGTCTACAATAGAAACTTGCGAGGCTTCCTGGACATGTGTGGAGAAAGTATAAACAGAAAGTTAAACCTTGTAATTGAAAATACAAAGAAATAATACTATACAAAATCTTCCAAATATATGCAATATTAGAGCCACAAGTACCTGCAGCTCTTGACGAATATTATAAGCAAATATAGTCCTCAGAGCTCAAATTTAAATAATCATGAACGAAACTTTAGATTTACAATTATAGATCTAAGAACTGCCCTTGTATTGAAACTTCTTTCAGGCCCCTCGTAATTCTAGCATGCGTGAAACTTAAAATGGCCAAAATGGACTGTCTATGTTGTAAGATAGAATTTTTTTGAGAATCTACTCAAAGGCATACAAATTTAGAATATCGAGTAAACCCAATGTTATTTAAATGCTCATTATCCATTTTAAAATCAATCTCTTGAGCAAAATCCTCTCAGTTATAAGTAAATACTTTTTCTAATATTAGAAAAGAATCTTTTGAAATTATACATTAAGGGACTTGGAAATCAAAGAAATCATTAAAAGTTTCTTTTCAAAGTCTAACAAAAAACTATTACACCGATCATTCTGATGATGATCTTAAATTCAGCAAATTAACATAAAACTTTTGGGTCATTAAGAGGTTTAACAAGCTTTCCTAATCTTTAGATTCAGCACATCAACTGGACATGAAGAAGAAACGAGAAGCAAACAACTTGGCAATGACACCTACTTTCTGATAAGGTTTCACCCAGGAAAGAAGGATCAAAGTTTAAGATAGTTTTTGAAAACTTATTAAACTTGATAATTGTTTTACTTTTAATTCATACCTCTTCCACTACCAAGAAGTACAGAAATTTTGGTTGGCCTTTCTCTCTTTAAAGATTTTCAGCTCTTAAATGTGAATACAAGTCAACTATCATCTTGATACCTTACTGCAGAGTAATCAAATTACATTAACATAAGTAAATTATTTGCCTAATAAATTTATTAGATCAAACAGAGGGATTACAGTAAAGATGAAAAAGTAGTCAACATCAAGGCAAAACAAAACAGAACAAAATAAGTTTCTTGTAAGCATCATCAAGAATTCTCTTATGTATTCCTTTCTTGCTAGATAATTAAAAAAAAGCTGCACAATATAACTTTATAAAGCCTTGGCTTTCTATTGTCCAAGAAAATGTAATGATTATCCATAAAAAAAAAAAAGAGGTACAAGAAGTTGGAATAAATTGAAAAACTTTGTTGCCTTTCTATTAGTGCAACAACATTGAACATGAAGCAATAAAAAAAATGATCAATTTTCTGATCCTTTCTATACACACAACACTCCATTTAGGCAATAAACAAGCACTAGATTTACTCCTTAGCAACATATCACACAAGTGAATCTAAATAGGCCCTTCAGTTTTTGCAAGCATATTCTTATAAAACTGACTCCCATGAAACCAGTGATCGTGGAATGTGATAAAAAAATCTACCGAAATTCCAAGCCTTCACCCAAAAATAAAAGAAAAAGAACTAAATTAAAACCTGAAAAATTAATAACAATTTGATACTTTTACAGAGAAGATAATTAACGATTAATTAGTAATTAGTAATTACCTTAGAAAACCTATAGCTGTCTAAAAAATGCCAATGAAAAAGGTAGTTGTGAAAACCAAGTGAAGGTACAATGTCTGGTTCTTTTTTGTGCATTTTTTGTCCAATTGTGTCAGCTATTAGCAGCGAGCATGTTGTTATCGTTCCCACTGCTAGATGGTTTGAGCTCCTGAATACGGCATGTACAAGTGGTGGAACAAAGCTCGAATCTACAAATTAACCAAAAAAAAAATTATCAGTTAGGTCAATTGTCAAAATAATGCATAATCAATTACAAGATTTCCAATGCTTCAGGGGCTTGGCCCGGTGTTCGAATCCTGAATGGTTTCTTACAAAGACAATGATAAGAGGAATGCTGGCAAGTTTGGCATAGTTGATACCCTTAGGAATGGCCTGGTCGTGAATGATTTTGATGAATTAGGTTTTAAATTAGAGTAATTTTGTAATTGCATATGAAAAAAGGTATATGTGAGGAATTTTGAAGTACCATGGTGTATTTTGATAAATTCCCTATTTTTGGGGTATGGTGGGGACAAATCCCTATAGTGGTGGAGATGAAAATGATTTTAATGCTTTAGGTAGAACTTGCAGTCATAGGAAGAGAAAGGAGTGACAATTCTTAGTTTCATTTGTATTGAGAACATTTTTGTTTTTTAAGTTGTGTACCTACCAACTAAGGTTGTATTTATTATATTTTTTTCAACATGTTGATATTGATGAACTAATTGAATTAGTTCTTATGAGTGCATAAGGATGCAATTTTTACAATTTTTTTTCCTTCCATTCACCTGACCGTTGAATCTTTATCCAATACTAGGTTTATTTGTGAATAATATGTATTATAAATTATCATATAAGGTTAAGTACAATTAAAATATCTCTATAAAATATATTTATTTCCTAAATTATAAAATCTAATCATTTTTTTATTTTGATTTATAAGGACATAAATGTTAAATAATCATATTTAAAATGTTCTTTATTTATAAAAATAAATACGATGCTACTTATATTCAGATATTAAAAAAAAAAAAACAAACATGTTATTCATATTTTCGTATTCAGTAAAAATTCAGACTCATTTAGATTTCAGACAAAAAAATAAACATTACCTTAGAAAGAAGAAGAAACTGGTTAAATTCAACATTTTTTCATACTTATTCACATAAATCTGATTTTTTATATTATTTTATTTATTTTATACATTCTAGAAAGTTTATTAAGATTAAGAGAGAGGAACCTCTCAAAAAATAAAAAAAGAAAGGAAAAAAAGATTAAGAGAGAGGAAGAAAGACTTACAATTAAATAATGCTAAGTAACAGATCGATCTAATAAAAATATTTATTTATTACTAATATATACAAAATTATTTGTAATAATAGGATATAAGCTAGAATTAAATTAAATTCAGCAATTAACTGTAATTTGGGAACCAATAACTATCCATTAAAGTATGTTAAGGGCGAATATATTTCCTTTCAAATCAAATGGCCTTAATAATCTCAATATTGATAATATAATTCATTTCACATCATCATAGGAAAATCCTTACTTCAATGTGGTTATTTATTTGTTTTTCCTATTTTGCCCTTAGTTTCCAACGTATTTTTCTGTAGATAAAATATTGTAAACTCGGTGATGATATTCAATAAGATTTAATGATTTTCTTTTCTTGTAAATATTTGATAATCAACTTCTTCTATGTTTCTCTTTATCACTTCGAATTATTTGAATTTATATATCAAAAAAAGTTTAAATCAACTTTATATTAGACAAGAAATAAATAGCTTACAAGGTGGTTGTGTAGAGATTATACAACAAAAGGTGTAAATATATGTATATATATAGTTCGGTTTTGTGCTTTTATGTAATTTGAGGATAATAAAAAATGCTAATAATACTAAACGGGGGTCTTATGGGAATATTTAAGGAGTGCCAAGAGAGTTTCGTGAAAAGTGTTGGCTTCTGAAACTTTCAATAGGCCCATGTGGCTCTATATTTTGGGCTAACAGTAAGGCCCATGTGTTTTTTAAACGGATTTTAAAAATTAGTGGTGCTTCTCTTTTTCTTTTTTTTTATTTGTTTTTAAACGGTTTTAGGATTTTTTTTTTTGGCGTTTGAATTCTGAATTTTAGTTATTTTTAGACATTTTAGTTTATTTATTTTCTATAACTTATGCCTAATTATAAGATGTTTAAGTAATAACAGCCAAATGGAACTTTAATATCCTATCTCATTAATATACTTATTACATAAATCTATTTCATATTATATAAATTATCCTTGTATTATTTCTTTTATTTATAAGCTTTCCTTTAGCAAATTCAACTATCAATTTTTTAATTTTTTTTAATAGAATAAACATTTTAAACATAATAGGACTTTAGATGAGTGTGTTTATAATGGTTACATCTCTATGTATTTATAATTACTATTTCTATAATAGAAATTAAATTAATGTCAAATGTTTTCTTTTTATTAAAAGCCCGAGCCCGACCCGACAAATTGCCAAGCCTAGATATATATGTCAAAAACACTATATTTCAAATGTTTTCTTTTTAAATCACAAACAACACAACACTTATATTGAGATGTTGAAAAGAAAAAAGAAAAATGAAAAACAAACATACATTTACATTTATGTATTCAGACTTTGTATTTTTGCTTGAAATCTAAATGTACCTAAATTTTAAGCCAAACTACAAACACTACCAATGTATTTACTATAGCATTTTGATCTTGTGTGAAAACAAGAACAACTTGTTCTTCAAAGTTAACCCAACAAAAATTTGGAAAAATGAAAAAAGAAAGAATTTGCTTTTCTTATTTATAGTATGAAACTTCATATTTTCTATTGCAATCACGGATAAGGTTAAAGAACATGTTGCCGAATGCCGACGGCCTTTCATCAACATTGACGCTGATGTTTCAGCCAGAATAAATAAATTGCGATTCTTGAAATCAAGACTTGAATTGCTGTCATATTGTACGATTAAAACCCTAATATGAACACCAATCCATGCAAATTAATGAGCAATAAAAGGACGTGAAAGGATGCAAGCATGCACCGTAATCCTTCGTGGAATCAAGGGGTCCAAAGCCGACTATTTTGAGATATGGGCATGCTACTCCCTGTGCTATGTCACGTCAAAGATAGCTACAAAATCAACAAAAAATGCTTTCTGTCAATTTGTAGTAGAAGTAATTTGGCTCGCTCGATGCTACCATGGCTTCACAATCTTATCAATTTGTGGTCAATTTCCCTTCGTCTTCAGCTGGTGGAATTTGATATGTATCATTTTTTGGGATGATCGGTTTAGGGTAGTAATCTCATATACATAATGATGCTTTAGGTGCAAAGTCCGGATTAATCCGGACTTTGGGTTCAAACTAGAATTAGAGTTATACAGCGTGGTAAAATGAACATTAATATCATAAAACTCTGTTTCTATCTAATTTAAAATCCGGTTTTTACAAAATCCAGATGTCCACATCTAAGCGTGATATATTGTGTAGGCCGGAGTCCTGTCAACTTTAATGATAAAATGTCTGATTCATTTAAAATTCAAATTGTTAGTTTTTTGTAGAAATATCTAAAACCGCGTTTTAATTTTTGTAACTACATGCATGCTTTGTTTTTTAGCGAACTTATGAAGTCACATCACATTTTCAAAGCAGATGTCTTACAAGAGTTCGCTCCACTTCTGTTGTTTTTTCTCTTTATCTTTTCTATTGCTTTTTCTCCAATTTCATGTTCTCCCAACAAACTTTAATAATCAATTCAGAAGGTTATACGTTTTTCTTTTGTTTGTTTGTTTGTTTTTTTATTAACTTGTCTTTTTTATATAGGATGGCTGCGTAGGATGCACAAGGTAACTTTCAAATATCATAACTAATGTGGTGGAAGTCATAGCTCTAAATATTCTATTAATTCTAGAGAATATCAGAATAAAAGAATAAAATAAATTCACATTGATTCAAAGAATACCACAAATTTAGGGGTTAAAACTCGTTGATTCCGTAAAATATCGAAAATTAACTAAATTCAAATACTCACACAGAGATTTGAAAACTAAAAATATTATTGAACTCAAAATCTGCCTTCAAAGGCTACAAAAAAGGCTGTTTATATTAATAATAATATCTTAAATCATATAATAAAAGGAAAATAAAATTCTAAACTGAAAAGGAAAATAAAAGTCCTAAACCATAGTTAATTAGGAAAATAATCTAAATATAATAATGATTCCTACTCTGCATCCGTCCCCCTAGGCGGGAGAGAATTCGCCCTCAAATTAAGATTGTCTACAACTGCATCATCATCATGATCACCCCTGTAAGGAATGAGATGTTTGACATTAAATACATCTGCAATT
Organism: Murraya paniculata; assembly: GCA_030449075.1. Taxonomy (NCBI): domain Eukaryota; kingdom Viridiplantae; phylum Streptophyta; class Magnoliopsida; order Sapindales; family Rutaceae; genus Murraya; species Murraya paniculata. The sequence goes on along the minus strand of JAEVFN010000098.1, from coordinate 739,516 downwards.
CGGATATGACTAAGAAGCTTTAATCTATATGCATTAGGATTTCTCTTTTCTATAATCTCCAAAGATCTGATTTTCCTAGCAGAAAGCTTCTTATACTTGCCAACTGAGAATCTATCTTTGGTTAGGACAACCCAAACAAGATCTCCCACTTGAAATTCTAAAGATTGAAGCCTTTTATTTGCCTCAATTTTATAACCTTTGGTAGCCCTCTTCAAAGACTCTTGTGTAGCTTTATGAATCTTCTGAATCTGCTCTACAAAGTCTTCTGCCTTGCTGCTTTTGCGAACTAAATTTGGAACTGGAGCTAAGTCGATGGGAGCTTGTGGAATATATTCGTAATTCACCTTAAAAGGGCTTAAACCCGTACTGCGCTTAACTGCATGGTTATAAGCAAACTCGACTTGGTATAACTTTTGATCATACATCTTTTTATTATCGCCAACTAGACTACGTAGATGGTTTCCTAAAGAGCGGTCGATAACTTCAATTTGACCATTCATTTGTGGGTGGAAAACACTTCTAAAATTCAGGCAACTGTTAGTCAACTTTCATAATGTCTTCTAAAAATGGCTGAAAAAATATGTATTTTGGTCAGATATTATAGAACTCGGTAAACCATGCAATCGATAAACTTCCTTGAAGAATAGACGAGCAACAGCTAAGGTGTCTGTAGTCTTCTTACACACAATAAAGTGAGCCATTTTTTAGAATCGATCCACAGCAACAAATATGGAATCCATATCCCTCTGAGTGCAGGGTAATCCCAAAACAAAATCCATGTTAATGTCAGCCCAAGATTGTGTTGGAATTGGCAGCGGCATACATAATCCAGTATTAGTTGCAGTATCCTTAGAAACTTGACAAATACAATAGCTCAGCATAGTGATAAACATCACACCTTATAATAGGCCAAAAATAAGAGTTGGCTATTAGAGCTTGAGTTTTGTCATGACCCATATGCCCTTCGTTATGTAACTCTACAATAATTTTAAGTCTCAAACTTGAGTCAAGAACACATGATTTCCTTTGAAACGGAATCCCTTATGTAAATGGTAGTCTAAGCGAAACCCTGCAACAATGTCTTCTAATAAAGGAGTAAAGAAAGGGTTGGTAGCATATAACTCTCGAAATGTGTCAAATCTGATAACTTGATTATGCATCTGTGTCAACAAGAAAGATCATTGACTAAGTGCATCTTCTACTTTGTTGGATTTACCAGAAGTATACTTTACTACAAAAGTTGAACTGTTGAAGGAACGCTGTCGATGACGCTATATTATTTAATGCCTGGACCACTGCATAAAACTCCATATCATAAGTAATCTAACATGTTTTTACTCCGTTCTCGCTGAAGTAAGCTATAGGTTTACTCTGTTGGCTAAGAACAGCTCCAATACCTACTTTGGATGCATCACAAACACCTCAAAAGTGAGCAAAAAATCTAGTCGGACAAGTACTAGAGTAGTAATTAACTTCTCTTTGATTGTCTCAAATGCCTTAGTCACTTCTTTGATCCAAGAGAACTATCCTGCTTCCACGTGGTCCGTGATTGGTGCCATAATAATACTAAAATGAGGAATGAATTGCATAAAAGATGTCAATCCATGGAAACTTCTGATGGCAGATAAAGTAGTTTGTTGTGGCCAATCTCGAATAGCATCCACTTTTAATTGATCAATAGATATATTATCCTTTGACACCATATATCTAAAAAATAATACTTTCTCTGTCAAGAAAATACACTTGTTTACTGCTGTATATAAACCTGCTGCTCTTAAGGCTAAAAGCACTTCTCTCAAATGCTGTAAATGTAACTTGTGGCTGGCACTATATATAAGTATATCATCGAAATAAACAACCATAAACTTTCTAATAAAAGGGTGAACAACCTGATTCATAACTCGTATGAAAGTGCTCGAAGCATTGGATAAGCCAAATGGCATTACCAACCACTCATATAATCTTTCGCGAGTTTTAAAAGCTATTTTCCATTCATCTCTAGGTCGTATGCGAATCTGATGATAACCATTCTTCAAATCAAGGTTGGTAAAAATTGTTGTTCCACTGAGCTGATCTAACAAGTCCTCTAAATAATATCGAACTGTAATTTTATTGATAGATCGATTGTCCTCTCACATTCTCCAAGACCCATCTTTCTTTAGAATCAACAAAGTAGGAACTGCACAGGGACTGGGACTTTCACGAATAAATTCCTTTTCTAGTAACTTTTCCACTTGGCGCCTTAATTTCTTATGTTCCATAGAACTCATACGATAATGAGATCGATTTGGTAAAGTTGAACCTGGAACCAAATCAATTTGGTGTTGTATGTCCCTAAGAGGTGGTAAGTCATGTGGTAGCTCGTTAGGGAATAAATTTTAAAATTCCTCCAATATAGGTGTCACAGTTTCAGGAATTTTTGAATTACCGTGACTCTCATTTTTCAATAAAATATAAACCCTCTTCGTCCTTGTTACTACATTTACAAACTGCTTCTTACCTAACAAATAATTACCCAAGTCTTGTTTGAAAGTGAGCTCCTTGTTAGGTATAAGAACGATCTTAGTGTTGTTAAACATAAAGTTGTAGGTATTTCTTTTCCCACCATGTGTTACGTTTTTGTTAGGTATAAGAACTCTTATTTGAGAGTGAGCTCCTTGTTAAGTATAAGAACGATCTTAGTGTTGTTAAACATAAAGCTGTAAGTATTTCTTTTCCCATCATGTGTTACGTTTTTGTCATATTGCCAGGGTTTGCCCAGTAATAGATGACAAGCATCGATAACCACAACATCACACCAAATTTAGTCTTTATAGATTGATCAAATGGATAATGAAACCAAGCAATGTTTAGATACAATCACTTGATTTCTTTTCGTAAGTCATGAGAGCTTGCATGAAGTTTGATGAAGTTCTGTTTTTAAATTTAATTTCTTTACAGCTTCCTCTGAAATAACATTCTTGCAACTGCCCGAGATTATGACCATACAACATACTTTTTTTTTTTTTTTCCGATTGTGCAAGTAATCTAAAAAATAATTTTTCGTGACCACTTATCTTTGTCTTATCTTTTTGGAGTGAAGAAGGCAAGATTTACTATCAACATTGGCCTGCTCTCACCATGCTGTTCAAGGGATCATGCACTGCCACTACTATCGAAAGTTGGCTCTTCAGCGAACTCTTCATTTTCTTCCTCTTAGTAGTCTTCACTTTTCTCAGTACCCATGAATAAGCCTTTGTCGTACTTTCCTCTCTTTTTATACTCTGTCGTTCGGTACCCACTTTCTCTGCAATTAAAACAACATAATCCCAAGCCCGAGGATGGGGTTTTGCTGCTTTGATCATTTTCACTAGATTTATTAGTCTTATTTGACAGATTTGGAGGAGTGAAATTATGGAATTGGGGAGTCAAGTTTGAGTTATCACGAGTAATACTTAGAGAACCCTAGAAGTTTAAGTCACTAGTACACCGACTAAATTATTTTTTTAACTACAAAGCCTATTGGTGTGCTTCTAAGACAGAGTATACGGAGTAAGTAAATTCAACTGGTCTTGAAATTGTGATCGTAGGCCCCAAATGTAGCGAGAAACATGTTGTTCTTTTGTCTCTTTCAAGTCATTTCTCACTACCAACCAGTGAAACTCTATGGTGTAATCATCTACTGATAAATTACCTTACGTCAGATTCTATAACTACTGGTATAATAATTTGGCATAATTACGAGGCAAGAATGCTCAACGCAAGTGTTTCTTTAACTTTTTGCAAGAGTCAATCTTGTCTCATCCTTGTGAGCTTTGTTTGTTGCCAACAAGCTACTGCCCTTCCACGAAACCGAGTTGCTGCAAGCGTGACTAGTTTATTATTAAGAACTTCTTTATATTCAAAAACTTCTTTATATTCAAAAACTTCATCAATGGCATTAATCCAATCCAATAATTCTTTTGGTTGACCACTTCTTTGAAACTCATGAATGTCAATTCTTAACTCAGATTCTCATCTTCTATCATCAGTAGACTCCCACCTAGAGAAAGGATTATCAAAGTTTTCACTTAATTTGTCATCGCGTTCTGAAGTATGATGGCGTTAGGCAAGTAATTCTGTCAACTGTGCCATTTGTGTGACTAACATATCAATCCTGACTGTCATGCTAGCTAGGGCTTCATCTCTAAGAATATTATCATGATTTTATGTTGTAGCATGAGGGGCATCACAGGCTTTTCTTGGAGACATTTTCAAATTTAGTATAAAAAGGGCCGGGAGGCTAAACTGAAAATTGAATAAATTATGAGCAAAACAGTAATTAAGTAAAAATTTAGGTTTCCGGTGACATTGGTCATAAATCAAGTAAGGATTGGTGGATCTAAAAGATTTTGGATCACTAAGTACGATGAAGGTGGTGTTTTATATGGTGATTTGGCTGGAAATTGGAGATAAAGGTGGCGGTTTTGTATTGGGTTTGATCCCGGTGGATGGTGGCTGACACAGTTATCATTTTCTGTTTCAATTTTTTTGTTTTTTGTTTTTTTTAAGCTAAAGAGCTAAAGGGAAAAAAAAAAAAAGGAATGGTGTATGGATGAGGAAAGCTGAGAGTTAGGCTTTTGCTCTAATACCAAGCTAGTGCAGCGGAAGTTATAGTTCAAAATAGTCTGTTGATTCTGGAGAATACCTGAATAAAAAAAAAAACTAAATTCACGTTGATTCAAAGAATGCCGCAAATTTAGGGGTTAAGAGTCGTTGATTCCACAAAATTCCGATAATTGACTAAACTCAAATACTCAAATAGAGATTTCAAAACTGAAAATATAATTGAACTTAAAATCTGCATTCAAAGGCTACAAGAGAGGTTATTTATATTAGTAATAATTATCCTAAATTATGTAGTAAAAGGAAAACAAAATTCTAAACTGAAAAAGAAAATAAAAATCCTAAACCATGGTTAAAAAGGAAACTAATTCAAATATACTAATGATTCCTAGTATGCATCAATGACTTGGGTTACAAATATCTATTTTGGGCGTATAATATACCGTTTTGAAGCTCGTGGTGAAACAACCAAATTTGTGATGGTCGTTTTGTTGCTTAGTCGAGTCAGAAATTTCATTTCTTTCTTGGTCATTTTACAGTTTTAAGTTATTTTCTTATTTTTCCTATTACTTTTAGGATTTTATCCTTTTTTTAGATATCAAATTTGAGTGCTATAAAATAATATTTTAAATTTTTAGTAAATTTGCGATATTTAAGATTAGTATAAAAGGGACTTAGAATTCTAATTTTATTCATTCAGACTTTTCCATAAAATTTTATTATTAAAAAACTTAGTTTCTCTTAACATCAATCTTTTTACATTTCCGCACATCACTTTCTAGGGACCTAAATTAGATAGAGAATGAGAAAGATGAAACAAATTTTGTCTACGTAAAACAAGGTTAAATCGATTGCAAACAATTGCAATAGAAATTGTCTTCAATTGATATTGTCTGCTTCAAGTGTCTTATATTGATATTGTCTGCTTCAAGTGTCTAGTATTGTTATTGCAGCCTACCAATAATAATAATGCATTCAATAATCTAATTCTATGATATAAATTCTTAGAAGAATTAAGAATTTATTGGCAATGCTTCTTCTTTACTCAAGTTTATACTAAAAATTTGTGATGTAAGAAGTAGAGAAGAAGAAGCGAGAAAGTAGTAGTTTGTGATAAAGTCAGTTAAGTTTTGGATGTTTATTTGGACAAGAAATGAAGAAAATGATATGTTTTTATTTATAATAAGAAAAGTCTAAAATAAATTAAATTCTAACCTTAAAAAGACTTAGATAACATGTGTCATGATCTTATAGAAAGTTTAGAAAAGATGAGATTAGGAGAGTATCCAAATCTATGAGAAATGTTCTTTACATCTGTCACGTCCCTGGAACTTATCAGGTGGTAAAGTAGTGTGATTCAACTTGCCTATAAGACTAGTTCATACTCAAAAGCTGGCCAAAAATTGAGGGTTGCCTCAAGTTTATTCACTTAAATAAAGATTCATTCTCATCAAATGTTAGATAATATCCTTAACATTGAGTTATCTCATAACTGTAATTTGATTAAAAAAAAATTTATATTACCCTTATCAATATATTTTATAGGGAGCTGTTAAGTTACAGCTGCTATAATTTACAGTTCCCTCAAAATCGCGTGAACAGTATTCATGTGTTGTTATTGTTCACACAATTTTGAGACAATTATAAGTTACAGCAACTGTAACTTAACAAAATCTTATTTTATACCTATCTTTATCAATTATATTTTCCAATCGCTCGTACACTTTCACTTGACAGTTAAATGCTTTTATAAAGCCATGACAATACCATATTCCCAAAGAGACTCCTTGTTCATTGAACTAAGTACTTTTACTAAAGATTGCAACCGCCCAAGATACGTCTTGTCTCTCAGAGAATCCATAAAATTCCAATGCCAATTCCATTCTTTTGTTTGTTGCACTAAATCGTACAAAGTTTCGAATTTCGTCCTCCTCTTATCCAATCAATACATGAACACGAATTGAGGAAATCGACATATATCAGGAAGTGGTTGTTCACTTGATAGCTGCAAATTAAATCATAAGCATGTGGATTAAATTGTAACTAATTAACAGATAATATTTATTAAATCCAAAACAAAACAGAAAAAAAAAACGAATTAATTATTTGTTTTTTGAACATTGTAGTCATAAGTGTTTATTCATACAACCATATCAGAGCTTCACTTTCTGTAAACTGTAAATATAAATATGTAATCTATAGACTTGAACATATATATGCAGGTTATAGCAGGCCATTGACCTGTATTTTTCGTACGTAAAACGTTAGACGCGAGTTTGTAAATATTAAACATGTTTTGTTTTATTAAATTGACCTTGTTACGGTTTTTTCATATTAGTGTTGACAAATATTGACCCGATTGATAAAATACGATTATACATTTATGACACGAATATTAATTTGTTTTATATTTTGATTGAGGTATTATTTATTATTTATTGTGTTCGGATGATTTAGATTTATAATTGTTGGTTTATATAATTAAATTTTTATGTCTTGGATTAGTTTAAGTTTGTATGTTGTTTATTATTTTTTAACCATGTGTTTTGTTAATTGGGTTGTTAATCATGTACCATGTCTTAATGATGTAATCAAGTCTTAATCGTATATTGTGTAATCATGTAATCAAGTCTTAATCATTTACTGTCTAATCATGTAATCAGGTCTTAATCGGATATTGTATCAAATGATCGTGTAAGATCATCCGTTTATTAAGTAGATCTTATTTGTATTTAAATTTTTTACACAGTTATTAAATATATGGTATCTTTATTTATTTCAATACGACACGACTCAATTACTATATGATTACATAAATTGTCTCTTTTACATGCATTCATTTTCAGCTAGCATACATACACAAATTCAAACAAAAAAAAAAACTATATCAAAACCTTTGACATTAGACAACGTAATTAACTAATTATATCAAACACCTTGGACATTAGACAACGTAATTGACTAATTATAGTATCTGAATTAATATTATTATATTGTTATTACTTCATTTTCTTTTTGGATTGTGTGGGCGGATGAAAACGGATACGCCGACTAATTCATTCTATAAATAGGAATGGCGGCAGAACCACATAAAAAATAAAATTTTAAAATTTTTCTTTTTGAGAAATAATGTTTCACGCGTAGCTGACTTGTCAAACTCATACATATGCCTCTTATTATGAGCATTAAATTTAGTACTCTTGATTTGAAGACATTTGAAAGATCTTCAATGAAAAATGATTTGACCAATGAGAGTTTCTTCGTGGATCCCATTACTGGGGGTGCTAGGAATTTAGCGTACGGACTAAGTTTAAACAACATTATAAATTTTGAAAAAATGTTCAACAGGTAACAAGTATTAAAATCTAAATTTATTATAATATTTCATTCAATATATTTATAACGAAACTCAATATATTTCATATATATGCTAAAAATATTTAAGGATATAACAAGAAATTAGAATTTCACAATCCAAAATCTCTAGGAAGATCTTGTAAATTGAATCCTGCATTTTTTACTTGAACCATATTTTATTTTCTTCGGAGAAGGTGTGATGTTGGTTTTTTTTTTTTCTTTTTTCCTTAAATATCCGTAGATGTAATGAAAATGAGATTCGTACCGTCTTATAATCTAATTAGTTGTACAGCAGTAGAAGTTTACATGATAAAAATATAATAAAATTAGGGCAAAAATAAAAATAAAACGGCATGTTGTTTTATTACATATTATTTCTGTCAACTCTAACTCTCTTTCACTAAAATAAGAATTTTCTCTTAGTATTTTTCACTCTCATAACTCCTCTTAATTTAATGAGTGACCAAGATTAAGTTTTCAATTTTAAAGTTGATAATCAAGTCACTTTATTTACAATTAAGCTAATTTCGTATTAAATTCACTAAAAGAGACTAGAGGAGTTAAAAAAATAGTTGAAGAGTGGTCAAACATGTTGTCAGTGTGGCGGTTTTAAGTATAGATAAATTAGACAGTCGCCTAAGGCCCCATATGTTAGAAAGACCCAATTGTGATTATCTAGTCCTCATATGTTAGAAAATGCTTTTTTATTTCCTTGACATATTCAAATTAATTTTTTTAACTTATTATAATAAGAAAGTCTATGTTTTAGGCCTCCCTTTAACTGATGATTATCTTACAATTAACATTTTTTACATAAATGTTATATTTAATAATCTTAATATTAAAGAGCTATAATTAATAGAATTAACTATTAATTTATTATTAGCTTTTCTCAAGAAAAATATTAAAAAAATTATTTATCTGCTTTAAAAAGATTAATTATTTAACATTATAAAATTTCTTGCAGTCTTCTCTATAAAGAAAACTATTACACTTATTTGTTTACTTATGAATAAAAAAAATAATTTCTTTAAATAATAGTCCTATGGAATTATAAAAAAAAAAAGGAACTTCTTGATTACTTTTATTTTTGAAATTTCTTATTACCTTATTGATTATTAATATTTAATATATAATTAAAAATTAATTAAATTTTAAAATTTTTTATATTTCTTTAAATATTAAAATCATTAAATATAAGAAGACTTCATAAAAAAAATTTACTTAAAGTCCTTAATACTCTGGAGCCGGCCCTACATGTTGTGAATGATGCAAAGAACCTACACTCCACATGACGCGTTCCCGTGAGAGTGAGAGACCCTGCTGCCTAAAACTATAAACCTGAACAAGCAATGTAGCTTCTGAATGTGGGGGGACCGCACTTGAGAGTCTGTAATTGTAAAGACTAAACAGAGTGGTGCAAGTCAATCAACAGCACTGTATTATATTTCCTGAAAAAATAATAATGATGAAGCTGATGAAAAATCTGAAAGATAACCCCCCTTTACCATTAACAAACTTTAATTTAATGGCATGACAGTGAATTAATGATGCTTTTCTCTTCAATTTCTCTTCTTTCATTTCATCTACAGAAACAATTGGAGCCCCAGCTGCTGTACGTACGCACTGAAACCTGAATACTTATAAAAAACTCAACACATTAACACGAGGCTCTTGCATGCACACTTTAATCGAGAGAGAGAGAGAGAGAGAGAGACCAGTCAGCAGTCAGCAGTCAGCAGTCAGCAGTCAGCAGTGATGTGTATATTCGCCCAATAATGTACTTATTAATTATCCAGTAATGTACTTACTCGCGTGTATATTTGCCCTAGTTTTCACGTTTCTCTTGAGGACATTAATTGCCTCGACTACTGATGATCATCATCTTATGTGTCGAGAGTACTTTCAGGTGACCGATTAACGTTTTCTACGTTCAAAGTTGGAGCCATGCACGTTTAGCTTGCTGCCTTTTGTTTTTGTGCTATCTACTCGGCACCGCGTACTGTTCAACCACGTTCAATTTTCGTATTTTTTTTGTTGTGCTGTATTGACTGTTGTGTATTCATTAATTAGTTTTGTCTCTTGTTCCGTCTATCTACTGGGTATTCATTTGAGTCGTTTGAGATGAATGAACCCAACAACCTCGAGTTGATCGTGCCGTTACATGCTACTCAAATTAATTTTTTAGCCACTCCCCTCTCTCAAGATTGGTGGCCAATCGAATAAACTACTTACAAAACTACTCAAGTAAACTTTTAGAAGTGAACTAGGTACGTATCTGCTTGCCTGCATGCTTCCAATGATACTCATGCTCATGAAAAAAGGGGAAGAAAAAGGGAGAAGCACATTACATATTTAACTATATAAACTGGCTACATATTCTTTATTTTTTTCCCCACTTGATTTTGGTTTTTCAAATATTTTTACAATTCAATTATAGAAACACTTGCAGACGCGGATTCGGGACCTTTCATAAACAGGGACTAACTTATAGTTTTATTGTGGATTTGTGTGAATGTTGTTGTGTATAAAAGAGCTAAGAAATACATATATCAAGCAACATGACACCAAAAATATTAATACATATATTTAATAAAAGAATGACAACAATGCAAAAACTAAGTTTATAATATAAATTATTAAAATGGTACCATAAAAATTATTTATGAAATTTTTTTCTATTTTATTGATAGAAAAGATGAAATATTTGAATAATTTAATAAAAAGAGCACGTGCGGTTTTGAAGCAAATATACCATGAAGACATGAAATTTTAAAAAAATTGTTAATTGTTACTGTATGCAAATTTGTAACTTTCTACTACTAGTGACAATGTAATAATATATTGACATACTATTCTTTCAATTAGACTAAAACAGAGCAAATTTTTTTTAATAATAAATTAAAGCAATAATAACATTTTAGCCCATAATAATTTCAATTTATTCATTATATATTATTTAATTATTTTTAAAATAAGTCTCTAACTTCAATCTGAAAAAAAAAATATTAGTTGAATTGGTACATATAGAAAATAAGAGATATTATTGAATTTTTCCTAGGCCAGATTTGGCTACATTTTTAGATCTGCCGCTAAACACAAGTGATGAATATGTGTAGGAAAAATACTACCGGTTTCATGTATAATTATATACTCTCCAGTTGATTGTATTATATTTTTACACGTGTTGCTTACCTTTTGTTGAGAGGTACATATGATAAAAATTTAACTAAAGGGATATATCAATAGGTCCAAATTAAGAATTTAATATACCATAGTTGAGGCTTGCTAGTCAACATTTAACAGCTTATTACTCTCTTTTTGTATAATAGACTCATGGGCAATTTTAGCATAGGCAATTGTCTAAGGGTTCTAAATTTTAAGACGACCTTAATTTTGGGCATTTATTTATTGATACACTAATTTATAATAATTATTCTAAAATTTTATTTTTTATTTAAAGGTATATATGTAGGAAAGCCTAATTTCCATCTATCCCTTTATTATTACTCCCATTCATAATTATCCGAAAATTAGATTTTATTATATATTTGATAATCTTCACCTTCAAATAAGTTTTTTTTAATAAAAATTTTATATTTGATAATTCTTACAGTATAATCAATGATTTTAACCATTAATTCTTTATTTTGTTAACCTTTCCAAGAGAAAAAAATTACACACTTCACTTTCTTTTAAAAAAAAAAAAACTCTATTAAACATTAAAACTTACTCTTGGTTTTCATTTAAACTCTAATAAAACTTCAAAAACATTGCATAAAAAAAAATCTCAATTAAAAAATTTATTGCTTTCTTCTTTACAAAGAAAATTCTTCTCAACGAAATCTATTGCCATCATTTAATCATCATATTTTAAATTATTATTGTTCTTATTTTTATTTTTTGTATTGATAAATAGCTTGTATGATCTTAAAAAAAAATAAATTTTGAATTGCTTTATGTTCCTTTAAGAGTTGAAGTTGTTGAATGTATGAAGACCTCAAAAAGAAGTTCGCCTAAGGTCCTGAACCCCTTATAGTACCGTAGTAAATGAATAATGCTCGATATTGAAAGATGCAAGAAGTTTTTATAGTTAACTAGATTTTGATATAAAAATAATTATTGAATTTTTTTAAAAAAGAATTCTCTGTTGACTTGGAAATTTTAATATCAACAAAAAACTTTCTCTGATATTATGTGTCTTTAAAGAATTATGATTGTAAATATCATGATGAAATCATAATCCGTCTTCAAACACATATGCAAAGAGGATTTATATAGATGGATCCATTGGTATTTGTATGTATCACTCCCAAAATTAATAATTTTCTTTTTAGCCTAATGGAACTCAGGGCCCGTTTGAGATTGCTTTTGGGAGGTTTAAAAGTGATTTTAAAAATCTAAAAGCTAATTTTAGTGTTTGGTAAAAAATAATCAAAATTACTTTTGTCAAAATCAGCCCCTCCTACAGTTGATTTTGAAAAGCAGGGAATGGGTAGCTTTTAGATTCTGATTTTGAGAATCAATTTTATCATTTAATACAATTCTATAAATATCCACTATCATAATTACCTAAACCTAAAATTATCCTTATTCAAATTAGAAACAAAATCAATATTTCAATAATTTTTTATTTTAATTCATTAATATAAATTTATTGATATCAATTTGTTGGTCAAACTACTATTATATTTGTTTCACTAAATTATAAATTTAATTGTCAATTTTTTTAAGATAAAAAATAAAATTAAAATCAATATATTATAAATTTTATTTTTAGTTTTTTATGAGAATTTTATTTTTAGTTAAAATTATTATATTACACAATTAAAAATATTGTATGTGTATGTCTTTATATGCATAAATACATTTTATCCTATATTATGTACATTTCAGTAATTTATTTTTTGTCAGCATTTTAACTGTAAGATTTACCAAACGTCCATAACTGTTTTCAAAACTCACAGTATTTTTAAAAATAAAATTTACCAAACACTTAATTGATTCTCTTCACAGTTGATTATTTCTATAGCACAGCTAACAGTAATTATTTTAAAAGCTACAGCATTCCCAAACTGGTCCTCAATACTCTTCCAACTCATGGGAGTGGAGTTTGAAATAATCACTTTTTGCTCTCTTTTTAAGTAGGGGTGGACAAAATTCAAATTGATTTCTTTAGCCTCTATTTTTTCCCATAACTCAAACATCGGTAATGAACTAAAAATAAATATTTAAACACTACTCGAACAAGCCTCTGGAAACAAATTCTTTTTGGAAAATAAAATGACATAAATTGCGAGTCCAATTAATTGAGTGGAATCTATTGAGAGATAAACAAAACTTGCTTGGGATTTTGACATACACTACTAGTGAAAAGGAAATTCAATCGTGTTTATACCACCGTATGGTTACCCAATTTAAAGACCATTTCCGGAAATCGAGAGCCCGAATCAAAGGCGGATGTGCCGCTGCCTATAACGAATCCAAAATATGAGTCGACGGTGACCTTCATCATTGACTTGGTTGTTAATTGCACTCTACCACTCTTCAACAAACCTTACACACCATATGTCTTGTTTCACAGTACAAATGTTAAAGAGTTATGAATTCTTTATATATACTATTTCGTATTAATTGATGTGGTATAATAATATTGTTGGTTGATGAAAATAGTATTCATCACCGCATTTTATTTTTAATTTTATTTATTTGTTTATTATTATTTTTTGGTGTTTTCAATCAATCAATGCACATTAAATTTGTGACTCTAACATTACCTTTTAAATGTGGCAAATACTATGTTACAATTGCTGTAAGTTGCAGCAGCTGTAACTGTATCATAAACAGTGACACACATGCAGTCACTGTTCATGCTACAGTTACAACTGCTGTAACATAACAGGATCCTTTAAATGTTTGCCACTCAAGATAAGTTGATGAACTTATCTTCAATTGAATATAATTCATTTTACATGAGTGGGATGAGGATAATTATCCTAAATATTGAATTATCTAATTCATAACTTTTGTTTATAAATTGGAGTGGAGTTTCATTGGCATACTTTGGTTGACTTAAATTTGAAGGATAGAGCACAAATTCTTTGATCATATTTGATGATAAACGCAATTGTCATAATAAATTAAAGAGTAATGGTAAATGTTTAAAATTTAATTAATCTTGAATGATGCGACATATGATTCATCGAGTGATTGATATTCTTTTCACAAATTCGGATTGAATTAATTGGTTGCAGTATTTCACCATCAGTCTGATAAATATCATAATATTTGTGATTAAATTTCGAGATGTCTAGTATTTATTCTTACGTAAAAGTTCCATCAGAAGAGAATCATGAACTGATAACGAAATGCCAACATATTTGACTATTTGTCATGATACAGGTCGGGGTTGAAGTTTTTGGGTCGGGGCAGGTCGGTGTGGATGAATTTGGATTTTGGGTCTCTCTCAGTCTCGGGCCACATACTTTTATTTAAAATCAAATGTTGTAGTTGGTCCACACTCTTTTCAAAAGCCGAGCAACTACTTTAAATTGTATTTTGAGTTTTCTTTCAACATTAGGCTTCAAGAACACAAGTAATTAATTACTATTTACCAAGCTGAGGCGTTGTTTGTTATTGAGTTGTTGTTATGAAAAAAAAAATGATTATAAAATAAAAGTTAATAGTGTATAGTAAATATAATTTTTAAATGATAATTTTGATAAAATAGTAAAAATATTATAGATTTTTAATTATATAAGTGGTAGATCAAATCAACTTAGTCCCAAGTTACAACAAATAGTGTTTACTAAATATTTTAGTATTGTAACTATAATTGTCCAGCTTCAATATCAAAGAGGACCTAATAAGAACACTAATTTGTTTGAAAATCAATTTTTGGACATAATATTCTATTTTCAGTTTTAATGACTTATTTACTCCCTTAAATTTTGGGGAAAAAAATTTGATTTTACATGACGACGTTTATCATAATTTTATTCTCTCATTTACTAGAATGTATACTAAATAAAATGCAAATTATAATTACTATGTTTATATTTAATATTGATAGCATTTTTAAAAATAAATGTGAAAATTTAATTGAGATAATCAAGTAATTAAAATAATTATTTATTTCTAAAAGTTTTAACATAAAAAATCTAGTTGGGTTATTGATTTTACTTTAGTTAATTAAAGCTAATTAATTATGTTAGTATATAATTTTTTTTTATAAAATAAGTTAAAACAATTTAAATGTTAATCATATAGCGCCATGTGTACTTTTAGAGAAAATACTCTAAAATATCTTTCTTTTTAAATCTAAAACTAATGAAATTTACTAGTTGATGGAGTCTGTATGTATGTTTCAAAACGTCAAGAAATTTTATGTTCGTTTCCTTAACGTTAGGGGTCCAATTATCATTTTCCCTAATAATAAGAATGAGAACAACACACATAGCATATCATATTTAATTTCTTATTTAGTAAAAAGGCACATAATTTTTTACCAAAAAAATAAAAATAAAAATATATATATATGGATGCCAAATCACTGTCATGCATGGAGTATCATACGTTTAGCTGAAGCAGAGTATCTATATCTGAAATTCTGAATCACTGCGGCTTTTATCTTAAAAAGAGGAAATTGACAGTGAAGTTATTATATATATATTATTTGTGTCAATAAATGAGTATAATAAAAAAGGTCTTGTTATTTTCTTCATCAGAGTAATGAAAAAAGTCTGAGATATGATTATATGTGTCTTTAAATTATCACTATCTTCTTTATCATGACAATTTCATCTACAGAGAGAAAAGATAAAGACCAGTCAAATGCACTGAATTCTTCCTTTTTTTTTTTTTTCTCATGGGAATTAGTTACCAAAGCTAATATTATTATTATTATTTTGGCAGTTTTAATTCGTGATGATCTCTTATCTCCCTCCTTACCTGATCTTTTTATATAAAGCAATTGGCCTCATAGTTTGTGACAACAGAGCCACTTTTCTTGACTAGCCAAAGCATCAGCTCTCTCTCTCTTGCTTAGCTTCTCTTTCCGGTTTCCATATCACTTTCTTGAAAACTAGCATTTTCAATTCCAGAGCTTTTCAAAACAAAAAGAGTGAAAAAATGGCAGCCTTTTCATACCAACAACACCACCATCCTTTTCTTCTAGACTCATCAGAGTTCATTGAGGAAGGAAGTTTTTTCTCTCAATTTTATTACCCACCAAAATTTCCTACTCATGATGATCATCAAGAGATGATTGTTGGTGATGATAATAGCAATACTCTTCTTGATGCAGCTGCAGTTTTTGAAACTAGCTTTGGTGATAATCATGATCATCACAGTGATGATAATTGTAATGAGCCTTCTAATAATAATTCTTTAGTCACCAAAAACCAAAGCGCTACAGTGTCTTCGACCGAGCAGCAGCTCACTCGGAGTACTGTGACTACTACTACTACTACTACTCGTATGGACAAGAGAAGGAAGGACAGAACTAATGCTTCTTCTTCTTCTTTCAATTCTGCTCAGTCGAAGGTACATATATACAATTTTTCTCTTAATTTGTTAACGGAGTTGATTATTTGAAATTGTAGTTTTGTACTTAATTGATTTCTGATGTTTGTTGTCCATTATTTTTTAATATAGGATCCAAGAGAAGTGAAAAGCAAGAAGCCAAAGAAAGGCAATGTTAATGATGCCAAGAAAGAAGGAAAGGAAAATGATCCTAAAGCTGATAATGAGAAGAAAGTTGCTAAAGAACCTCCAAAAGATTACATTCATGTTAGAGCAAGGAGGGGTCAAGCAACTGACAGCCACAGCTTAGCAGAAAGGGTGAGCAACATTGTTACGAATTCAAACTCTTTTTCCCCATTTTATCCCTACTAACTGCCTATTGTATTATTTTAGTTTTCAACTTTCGTCAAAGTCTAATGGGTAGTTGTCTTGTCATTATTTGGTTTCAGGTAAGAAGAGAGAAAATTAGTGAGAGGATGAAAATTTTGCAAAAACTTGTTCCTGGCTGTGACAAGGTAGATAATTAAGTAATTTGAGTTACTATTTATTTTTTCTGCATCTTTGTTCACTTTTTCTTTTCTTGAAGCAAATAACCAATTTTAATCCTTATAATGATTTTTATAAAATTAGTTAACTGGAAAGGCCTACATGTTGGATGAAATTATCAATTATGTACAGTTCTTACAGAACCAAGTGGAGGTAACATTACTATTAAAAAACCTTAACACAGTAATAATGATTTAATTCTTCTTTAATACATTACTAATGTGTTTTTGTTTTTCAGTTCCTCTCAATGAAGCTTGCTTCTGTGAATCCCATGTTCTATGACTTTGGAATGGACCTAGATAATACATTCATGGTCAGACCAGATGATCGGCAGGTAAAAGAGCGTTCATTTATAGGGTCTAATTAATGATAATTTATGATTAAAGCTAATGAATCTTTGTCTCTGACATGAATTAAAAGCCAGAGCTTGAATAGCATTGCTGCTGCTGCTTCAGCTTCAGTACCTTCACTGCAATGCAGCCCCACAACCCAGCTCACAGCTTTTGCTGATACAAGCACTACCTTTGTGCCAGCTGATCATCATAATAACTATCCTGTTCTTGATACTGCACTTTTACTTCAACAAGGGCAGAGGCTAAATGCCTTAATGTCTCAGGTGTATTATCAATTTAACTAGTTAATTTTTTGCATGAATATGCAAGCCATTTTAGACCATTAGTTCATTATCAAATTACAAAATGTTAAGAAATATGCATGGTTCCATGCTTCTAAATGTGTGACAAATGTGTTGTCATTTTCAGGGTAATGGGAATAGTCTCCTGTGGGATGTTGAAGACCAAAAACAAAAGTTTCTTAACCCATCTGGGTTCACCACCAACTTGTGTTCTTTCAATTAATATGTGACATTGAGCTGCCCTACAAAACTAAACATCTGGTAAGCCCTCATGTCCTGTCTCAACTATCGCACGTTACAAAATTAACTGTGTCCACTGAATAATATAAATAATAAGCGGACGTCCGCTATTTTATAAAATATGAATTCTGTATTTTACAATGTTGACAAAAAATTTTACAATATTTAAAAAATTGTTAAATGTCGAATTCATACTTTATTTTGAAGAAGTTTGCTATGTATTTGTACATATCATTTGTGTATCATCATTTTTTTTTTTTATCTCTTACAGCTTGGAAGGAGATTGCAAAAGCTTCTTTAAATTTATCTTCTACGTATCAGTTTCAATGGATTGTAGAGAAGGGAAGGGGTATCTGAGGGTGAATTGAGTATTTATAGAATAATTAAAGAGGGGCAGCAGCAAAATCAATGAATATGAAGAACACAGGGGACAGACATAACCGACCAAATTAATTAACACCAGATCTTTTAGTAGATCCCTCGTTACAGGTCCATTGTTTTGACTCCAAAAGTCGCCCATGCACAAATTCCTAGAGGCTGTGGCTGTGGTTGTTAAACAGACACACTAGTTATTTATTTCTCAATATATTAATATATTATGTAATAATATGAAGAAGTAGCCATTAAAGTGCAGTGAATTCTTGTTGGTTACAGTTATTACAGTTATTTTTACCCTCATCTCTATGTTGAAATACGGCCCCCCTCCATGTTCCCCCCTCCAAAAAAAAAAAAAAAAAAAAAGTAATGCAGCTTGTAGTTGATATGACTAGTTATGCATTTGTTGCCAGTTTGGTTGGATCATATGAATGGTGGAATCTTTGTGTTTCGGCTTTATGGTAACTGAGATGATCAATTGATTCAATTCCCTTCCCCCTCGATCAAATTCAGCAGCCAGAGCATCAATATCTGGAATTCTCCTTGTGTAATCTGGATTTAATTCGCAGCCACTCCTTTGGGCATTTTTTCTCTTACAAGTTGGAATAGTTGTACTTTGCATCAAGGAATCATATAATGCAAATTGTTCTTTGTTAACCCTACTCTAATTTGCCCAACTTATATTTTTAACATATGATAACTCAAATAATATGAATTAGGCCATCAACCTACCGATTTTAGATTCAGCATTGATCTTTAAAGACTTTATTTGACGTGTGCATTTATATATGACAGACCTAACGATGGAGAATAAGATTTTTAATTACATACATAAACAGAATAAAGATTCTAGCATCTTCCTTTGTCACTCATGTAAGAAAAATTAACTAAACAAAATGTTTTTTTTTTTTTTGGTGTTAAACCTCACTAATTATGATGTAATTGGAGGTGATTAGGATTTAGAGCACTAGTCATGCTAACAAACACCTCGAAACGCAAGCACTCTGTTAGCAATTAAAAATTGTGTAATAGTAAACAAGTTATAATTACTCCAATATTTTGACAACATAAATGACTTTTAAATACACTAATTACGGAACTCGATTAGATTGCAATATGATTTGTGAGCTAAAAAGGCAATTAGGAGGTATTCCGATAATTACTGTTAATGATTGCTGATGATTTGATTAAACACGAAACTTTCAGTCGGCA
This sequence comes from Murraya paniculata, assembly GCA_030449075.1. NCBI lineage: Eukaryota > Viridiplantae > Streptophyta > Magnoliopsida > Sapindales > Rutaceae > Murraya > Murraya paniculata. Next base: position 720,045 of record JAEVFN010000098.1, on the reverse strand, counting down.
AAAAGGTTACTGAGGCCCCCCCCTCCCCAAGCCTTCAAAACAATAAGTCATTTACTGAATACATTCCAGGCCCCATCTGTCTACTCATTCAAACCAATCAAAGGAAACACACAATATTGAAAGATCAAGACATTTTGTTAGATGTACATCAATCTCATTGGAATAATCAAGTATAATTTATATCTTCCTCTATTGCAAGCATTAAGCATCCATTTATTAAACAACATTTATGAGTTTCCACAGTTGTATAAAACAGACAATCCATGTGGTTTCTATAGTCCATCTGTTCTTTAATGTTGACCCACATGTTGATTTTTTTTTGCTCAATTGGCAAAAATAATGTATGTAAATGATCAAGCAAGAAAATTCAATCTTCTTTTAGCATCTTTTAGAATCTCGTCCATTGCAAAAAAGGCTAAAGGGGGATTAATTACAAGTGGGATTAATCCTTGGTTCTCTATAAAGAATTGGTTTCATCATGGTTTCTTTTGCGTTCTTCTGTTAGTGCAGCAAATGTGTTAATAAATTGATCACATAATGCATTGCCATTTGGCTTGGAAATGGATTGAGATGACCATGCTTCAAGTTGCTGTCCTCTTTATTAGACAATTGAACTCAAATTATCAAAACTGTCTTCTGAACTACATGTTATAGCTATCAGCTTACAACTTAGTAAATGTCGCAAGACATCTGCAGGTCACCAACTGATCAATCTGTTCTTTTAGGGTCCCCTTTGTTCTTTGTTTGATCAATTTTTAAAAAATTATTTTTTTGGGTCCCCATGTTGATTGCTCGTGAAGCACATATTTATTTTGAACTGGTTTCTTTTAGCCATCCTGGCGGCATCTGTTACCCTCTGGTTAGTTAGATAAGTCAGTCCAATCCATTTTATAACTAATAATTTAATTCAGTACCGTCTCTTTGATTAATGAAGGCTAACCATTTTTGTTCATATATAGAAAGTCCTAGCTCCTTTCTGATTATGGAAATAATTCTCATCTGAAGTATATATATTTTCGAAACAGACATTCTGAGGGAGGATAAATATATAAAATAACTGCTCTATAAGATATAAGAGATTATGTCCAGATTATTAAAGATTTTATATAGTTAAGACTTATTTTTAATACAAATGTTAAGCCCTTACTTAAGTATTTCAAGTTTTGTGCCAATGATTGTTTTGAAGTCATATAACTTTAAAATCGAACATCAGAGGGAGCTTGTTAATATTTATCTTTCATGCTAATGCAGGAGCATGAAATGCCAAATCATAAAATATTTCCTTAATTGTTAGATCTATGTCGAATTATTACATAAACCCTTACCTAAAAGCCTAACTTTTGAGATAAATATATAAAATAACCGATCTATAAAATATAAGAGATTACGTCTAAGACTATTAAAGATTTTATATAGCTAAGACTTATCTTTAATACAAATATTATGTATTTTAATTTTTGTTCCTATGATTGTTTTGAGCCATCTTCAGTCACTTGGATATCCACATGACTTTAAAATCGAATACGTGAGGGATCCTATTAATATTTATCTTTGGTACTAATGCCAGAGTGTGATATGCCAAATAAAAAAAAAAAAACAAAACAAAATTTCCTTACTTGTTAGTTCTATGTTGAATTATTACATAATTGTTAGTTCTATGTCGAATTAGTGCATAAACCTTTACCTAAGAGCCTAAGTTTTCAAATAAATATATAAAATAACTGATCTATAAAATATAAGAGATTATGTCTAAGACTATTAAAGATTTTATATAAATAAGATTTATCTTTAATATAAATGTCAAGTATTTTAATTTTTGTGCTAATGATTGTTTTGCAGCCATCTTTAGTCACTTGGATCCACAGAACTTTAATATTGAACACCCTGAGGAAGCTTATTAATATTTATCTTTAATACTAATGTTGGAGCGTGATATCCCAAATCAAAAAACATTCCCTTAATTATTAGATCTAGGTCGAATTATTACATAAACCCTTACCTAAAAGCCTAAATTTTTTTTCAAGCGGTTTCTCTGACATAATGTTTTGAATTAAATTTCGATCCTTGCTTATGCTATAACAACTACTGTTCCCTTGGGAATGAACAATTAAATGAGTGTCTCCCAATCTTAGAAGCAAAGAAATGGTCCAGCACCTTTCCCACGATAAGTCTACATCCCAAGCCAAGAGATCATGATGATTCGAGTAAAGCAAAGGATCAAAAGCTTGTAGTACAAAAAAGCAACGTTCCCTAAGCTTGACACGTGTCAAAGCTCACCTCGATATAACAATCATGCATGCAAAGACACCACTTCAAAAAACAACATTCTGAACAGGGGATTGCCAGATGAGCATGCCCTGGAGGCTTCCTAATTAATTAATTTAATTTGCTTTTATATATACATGATATATCATATCATATAAAGACATACGCTTGACCCATCAAATCTTGAATTGGAGATGCATATATCAACAATTGCACCCGTCCTGGCCTAACCCGAGCTATTTCACGTGCATAACATATATATAAAGGTCTTGTTAACGTGTAAATTAAAGTGTTAAGGCAAAATAACCGTCAATGTAAAGGGACAAATAGTATAGTGTGTCTTGATGAACCCACCATGCATGGCATGTGATGGATAAAAAGGCTTATGCATGGGGCATGTAGGGCATGCATAATAAGCTTGACTGCATCCACATGACGTGCCGTTATCTAGTTGACCGAAAATCATGTATGTAATATGGTCACACTTGATCTGATAATTTGGTCTCTGTCCTTAATTAGTTGATTATGAAGCCTTGCCATTAATCATCTGGCCATGGCAATGTAACCTATATTGATTCTCACTATATCTGAGAGATTTTTGCCAATGATTAGTCAATTTTGTGGATATGACACCGTAATTATATGTCTATTTCATCGGGATTTGGATTTACTTTGTACTGAGTTTTCTAAGTTTTTTAATAATATTATAATTGATAGCCATTTTCTAATGACAAATTAATAGTTATTAAATAGGAAATAATATGTAATTAAATTTTAATTGCAAGCTACTATAAATGCACGTGCAAGAAAAGTACCAGAAAACTATAAAATGCTTAACACAACTCAACTTCATTTTGAAGAGTTTTTTTTTTTTTTTTTAATTTTAACGTGTGTTCTAAAGATGCATACTAATCATGACGACCAAATAGTTAAAATTTCAACTAAGTATGGTTGAGAAATCATGCATTTGAAATGGAATTAATTTGATTGATACGATATATACTTAGTGAGAAATTATATGGGAAAGATTCACCTAAAAACAATGAAAAGAAGGGTGACATATCATTGGTTATGATGTTCTCTGCCCATATCGATGGAACATAATGTTCTATAACTCTGTATTAGAGTAATATTATACGTACATAATCGGGATAGATATTTTGTATATGGAAAAAATGAGTATAACTTCGTGTTGTTTGTTGAAACTAAGTAAAATTTTCGTGATGTTTTTAAAATAGGTTGAACTCCTACTATTATAACAGTAGTAACTTTATTTATTATATGACTATTATAACCCGCGTGTCATAATTATAAGTAGAGAAAATATTAAAAATGTCCGTATTAATTGTATTAAGTATTCATTAAAATTGCAATATGTCACGTTTGGCCATACGTGACAACTTGTACCCAAGTTAAAGTATGACATTAAAAAATATTAGTCTTGTTCATGAGAATTTATTTTGTGAATACCTATTCTATTGCTTTGGAATTTTTCTCAAATAATTTATATTTTATTATTAAATTAATTCAATCATTAAGGACAGATCAATCATTTCACTTACCTATGTTCCCAAAATATTTACACTATAGCTGCCGTGAAGACAAGGGGTAAAGTGGTAAAATAATTAATTAAACTAACATTATTAATAATAGCGCCATAGCGGAGGGGTTTCAACCTATTTTAAAATATCACGGGGGGTTTGTTTAGTTTCATCAAATAGTAAGTAGGGTGGTCATACTTATTTCCCCATTGTATATTAACTAATGTGCTATATAATTTGTCATTTATTGATAGGTGATGCAAGATTATCATATTAATGATAAAAAATAAAGTCAATAAAAACTAACACACGGCATGTTTTGATTGGGGACACATCACCTAAGATACAAACTATGTACATCACCTAGGATACAAATTATGTATCACAATTATATATATATATATATATATATATATATATATATATAATATTAATAAGTATAATATAATATAATATTATTAACATTATATAATATTATTAATAAGTGTAACATATGACACTACTTATATTATGATCCAACATCAATTCATATAAAAAACTATAGCCGGAGACTTTCCAATTAATTAATTATATATCGCGATGTTCATATCATATCCCGATCGTACCATGCCATATAAAGCCAATGCATGTCCCATCAAAACTTAACTTGGACATACATCACTACTTGTATTCGTCGTGGCCTAGCCAAACTCACATGCAGAAAAACGTATAAATGGTCTAGTTAACGTGTTAAGGCACTCTAACCATCAATGCAAAGGGATGAGTAGTATACTGTTTTGATGAACCCACCATGCATGGCGTGTCCTCATCATATGTGATGGGTAGAAATGAACCCACCATGCATGGCGTGTCCTCATCTTATGTGATGGGTAGAAAGGGTCATGAATGGGACACGCAGGGCATGCATCGTAACAAGCTTGACTGCATGCACGACGTGTCATTATCTAATTGGGCGACAATCATGTATGTATGGTCGCATTTGATCTAAAATTCGGCCTCTGGCCTTAATTACTTTGATTAATAAGTCTTGCCATTAATCATCTGCACATGGTCTAGTCCTTTTTACAGTAAATATGATTACGAACGGACCTAATTGATTTGACCATCCATTAGGTTTCTGCAATGAATAACTTTTTTTTTTGGATACTACACCTGAATTATATATCTATTTTAAAGAAGAGCTGTAGCATTGAGCTGAACTTTTTAATTTTTTAATTTATATACAGAATACTATCGTACTTCCAGAATCCCCTATAGCAACTCTCTAATAATGGCTCCAAAACAGTTGAATCTAAATCCAAATATTAATTTGGAAGTAAACAGAAAGCCAACTAGAAGACAAATTACTGTGGTGGTACTAATGTGAACAACAGACATTGTCTTCATTAATTAATTAGCAAATGTATCATAATACCGTGTAAATTGAATTCATGATGAATACGTCTATTCTTTTATATAATTGGGAAAAAACTGTAGCATATTACATAACGGACAAGGCCATTAAATAGTTTTATATGTATATTATAAGCAAGCAAAATTCGTTTTTGCTTCATCCAAAGCATTTCGCTTTCATCACATAGAATATCTCTGTAATAAAGTTTATAATTTTATGAATTAAAAACTCAAGTAAATTAATAAAAAATAAATATCGACAAAATTCTAATGATGATTGAAAAAAAAAATGGGTCAAGGTTGAATTGAAATATTCCCAATCTTAATGCAAGACTTTCTTCTACCTGCTGATTACTTCCTAATTATAATAAACAGATGAAAAGAGGTAAACAAAAATAATAAATTAACCTCAAAATAGAGGTAGCTGCAGATAAAAATATCCATGACTTAAGCCAAAATGGACCAAATAGCGATGCTTCTTGGAAACATCATGAAGACGACAGAAAACACATCGGATTCATGTTTCCGGTTGCTTTGCTTCAACCGGACTGAGTCTGATATGTATATGATATGTGCTAAAATACAATAAAAAAGATAATGCATTAATTGCTCAAATATTCTATCAGTTTCAATTCTTTTTCTTTTTGTTTGGTACTTTGGTTGCTTCAGCTTAGCTAAAGATAAGGACGGTGATTTTTTTCTTATCGATGTATATATATAATCATCATCTGCCCCATTTGGATGCGGGACCATTGCAGCCAAAGCTAGCTAGTTGCTAGCTGCATGCATGACAAAGTCCCGCTCTACTTCTCCATTGAATTGCCTTTAATTGTCTCTTTTTGTCTGCCATATTGGATAGATTAGATACGAACATGCATACATATATAAGTATGTATGTATATGTATATATCATCGATGCCTTTCATATGTACGAGCAGCTGAACGTGTGGCACAATTATGTGATTCTCTATGCATAATCTTGAAGCAGATGGCCACCATTTGTCAGTTTTACTCGCCATAATGAGAATATCATCACATACTAAATCATTACTTTATTATATATTTGAATAACTTTTTAATATCTGTCTTATATAAATACAAAATAATTTTCAACGAGTAATTTCTTATACACATACAAAATAATTTTCAACGAGTAATCATTCATTTCATTAAAAGGAGAATCAAAATAAAGGACAAGAAAAACACATATTTCTCAAAACCATATTTTTTTGTTCTTTTGCAGATTGGACTTCGGATTTTCCTCTCTTTTAGTTTGTTTTCCTCATTGGAAGAAAACTTTGTGTGTGTCAGTGTGTGTGTGTGTGTGTGTGTGTCTGTTGTGTGAATGTATGGTTGATGGCGTCTTCATCAGATCTGATCTATACTATATATTGTATTTGTAGCTATGCCTCACCCTGCACCTCATGGGCTGTCCCCAGAAAACGAACTGATACCCACTTGTTTCATATTTTGTACTACTAGGGCTACAATTCCTTAACCCTAACATGTTACTTGTTCTTGCTTCAGACCAATTAACCGTGACATGTTATTAATTTGGTTCTTCCAAGTAAAGGTTTTTAATGTTACACATCACTGTTGTAAGATAGCTGGATCCCACTTTATATGTGTGTATAAATATGGAGAGAGAGAGATAGAGATAATAGACAAAAGGTAGATCCTAGTACAGTTAGGTCTCGAGCTTGGACAAATTTCATATATTAGATTCCCCATTTGGTTCAGTTCATCATGGTGACTTGAATCTTCTCTCATTCTACTACTTATATTTTCTATAATTTTGGATAAGAATGTTGTGTTTGATTTGAATCATTTGGTTGGGAGGTTTGTTCAAGATCAGACTTTGTCCCACAAAGAAAGTGTGCTTGTGTAATTATGCAACATTCTAATGTTCAAGACTCATATGCAGCATTGCTAATGCTTGTTGCTCATATACTAGTTGTAACAATTTATGAGGGAGTAAGATTGTGTGCCCACAATCTTTTTAAATGGGAGTAATTTCAAATTTATTATAGGAGCAGTAAAAATTTGGGTTGCGCCATAATAAAAAAATATAAGTAATGCGGTAATTATAACTGGAAAAAAAATAAAAACCATATTCGGTAGCTTTAGTTTCTTTCATCTCTTTAATTGTGTACATTTTCATTTCTTCCCATAACCATCTTGGTCCATTGGCCCCTTAGATACGCACCTGAATTGCTGTAGAAGATGGCTCAAACAATGCCCGTAGCCCAAAGCTTACAAGGGCTTTGCCCCAATACGTGGAGGATAAGCCTAGTTCCATAAACACCCCTTTCAACATCTTAAGACAGCTCTTGTTCATTTAAATTATATTTAAAGACATATTATCTCTAATTGCAATAATTAACTAAATAAATATATTCTACATTCTAGTTTTAAATTATTAAGAAGTTATAGTTTAAAAACCTTCACATATTGAAATAATTTATTTCCAAGGAGGAAGAGAAATAGATTATTACCAGTTTGTGCAAAATTGATTAAATTGGTTGTTGATTTTACAGAAAAATGAAATTACATAACGCTTGTTTTGTTTGAATTAAAAAAAAAGAAGGAGAATAGATGGTTTAATAAGATTAAATTTGTCCTTAATCGTAATTTTGGTAATAGCGGGGTTTGTCAGGATATTGAAGGGGTGTTAAAAGTAAAACTCTGGGATTTTTTAAACTCTGGGACCATGTACTGCGTCCAGTAGGCCGGGCTTACTTTTCGCTAAAAAGCCCAATAGTCCAAGACGGTGCGTTTCGTTCAAATCGAAGACAACAAAAAATGAAAAAGCGTAGTGATGCGTAGATATATTCACCGATTAAAAACTGCGAAGCTGTCCAGATCCAAGGCAGCAAATTTGTTGCTGCGCTGATGATCATTATTCACTAACCAAGCTCTTAGTGTCACTGAGAATTGAGTTGCCATAAATCATAAATTTGAAGTTTTATTATTATCATTATTATTTCAACTTCAACAAAATTGAAAAATTGATGAGATGAGGCTCCTGCAGTTTGCTTTTCTACTTGCTTTAGCATCAGGGTTCGCTGCCATCCTCATTTATATCACTGGTGTCTCCAATTTATGTAAGCTTGAATTTTGTATATCTCTCTCTCTATCTATAAACAACTTCATGTAATTTTTATTTGTATTAATTTTTTTTTCAATTTGATTTGCTTTTGTAGTTTATAATCGGATTTCAGATGAAGATTATGAAGCCTTGGAGTCCCTTCAGAATGATTTTCGCAAGTGTGTGGTTAGTGGGTTCTTTTTTTTCTTAATTTTTTATGCTATTAATATTTGATTTATAGTTTAATGTGCTTAATACTTTAATGGGTACTTAAAATGATCAAAATGTTTATTGTCTTCTGCTTTAAGCAGTGATTTTATTCAATGAATTTGGTTATGGTGCAGAGTGCAAATGGATTAGGTTTAGAAGCTGTCAATGGTAAAGATTACTGCCAAGTTACGATTAACTTTCCGAAAGATACTGTGCCCAAATGGGTAGGTGTTAATTTTTTAATTTATAAGTTATTTTTTAAGCTCATATTCTTTTTGACATTTGGAAATGTATGGCATGTGTGAGATGGGGATACGATTTTCAAGAAGCTCCGTGATTATTATTTACTTCCATCTGTACACAGAATTTTTCTGGGTTATGCGCAAAAGTATGTCGTGACTTGGTTCCATTTGAAATTTAAACAGAGAGATCCTAATACTGGAGAGCTCGAAGGTTTATCGTTTGACTTTAATCTCTGCGAGGCTGTAGCTGCATGGGAACGGGTGAGTTTGCCACTTAGTGTTGCCCCTTTTTAATGTACGTGTTTTGGTTGTGTTTCATTCTTTGCAATTGATTTTTCATTCAGTGATTTGATTGGCCAGGTGAGGAACAGCACTACAATTCTCACTAAGGAATACATTGATGCTTTGCCAAGTGGCTGGGAGGATTATGCGTGGCGTAGGATTAATAAAGGAGTACTTCTGTAAGTATTCTACTGTGACATCTATCTGGATAAAGTATTATTTATATGCAATACGATGTATTGATGAATAACATCTGAAAATGAGGAGACTATGAATTAAAATTTATTTTTGATAAGAACTATGAATTGACAGTTGCTACTCATATATAAACTCACGTCAAATTTTATTTTCTCCATTAAATTATTAGGAAGACTTGAAAGAGTGTGTGTGTGTTCGTGTTTTCTTTCTGGTAAAAGTTCTTCAAAAGTTTCCCCCAAAGGCGTGGCCAAATAGGTTTCAAATAGATTTATTTGGCGGGCCACCCGCTTTCGAATCTTGTGGGAGTTAAGGGGCTAAAAAATGAATTTGGCCTTTGCCCACTCCCTTCCTTTTAAAACAAGGGAAAAAATGAAAAAGTTTTTCAAAAGTTAAAGCTTCTCTCTCAATGGTTGTTATGTATTACTTGATAAGCTGGAATTTATAAGTTAGTTACATGTAATTTGGTGTGGTTCACATTTAATTGCAGCAACCGCTGTCAGAATAAAACTTTATGTATGGAGAAGCTTTCCCTAGTACTTCCTGAAACACCACCATATTCTCCCCGGCAGGTTGGTCGGTGTGCTGTTATTGGTAATTCTGGAGATCTCCTAAAAACGAGGTTTGGAAAGGAGATAGATGGTTATGATGTTGTTATTAGAGAGAATGGGGCGCCAATCCAGGTTAATATGTTCTTATATTCGACCAGCAATTTTGATGCTTTTTACTCACTGAGAATATCTCTTTTAGTTACATTTTTCTTGCTGTTTTATTGCAGAACTATACCAACTATGTAGGCAAGAAAAGTACATTTCGTCTTCTTAACAGGGGATCTGCCAAAGCTCTTGATAAAGTTGTAGAGTTAGATGGTATGAACATTGTCTACTTGTTATTATACGTATTGCATATTGCGAGCAGTACACTAAATATTTTATTTAATGTAGAAACAAGGAAGGAGGTCCTGATAGTTAAAACCACTATTCATGACATCATGAGCAAGATGATTCAGGTATGCACATTGTTCTTTGTATAGGATTGATTTTTCTAAAAAACTTGTTCTTCTTTTGCCAACTGATGCGTTTAATTATGCAACCAATGTGCTTTTTCATTTTCTTTTATTTTTATTTTTATTTTTGGGTGCCTTTTTTTGACATCTTGTATATGTATATCCTGATTTAAACAATTGTTATAAGTTGTAATAATCTTTTGTCTACTAAAAAATCTTTTATCTCTTTTAGTAGACAGTCAAATCAGATTTGTTAGAAATGTTTGTTGATGTGAGACCATATTGCAGTCTGTTCGACTTTCATTTTTGTATTTGCCTTTCCATTTGGGACTTGTTCATAATGATTCTGTGTTTATGATGTTTTTAATGTTGGCACTCATGCTTTTATTGCTCTTATTGGTCAGAAATGAGACCATATATCTCTCTCTTCCTTTTCTTAAACACAGTAGATATTATGTTTTCTCCACAACAGCTTATGATGAAGATCTTATATTGTGTCTGTAGACCTTGTATTGTGCCTTAATTTAGACCTTGTATTGTGCCTTAATTTACGTTCTTATGAAAATTCTCTATCTTGACTCCCCAACGACATTGTGTCTTTTCGAAATTGTGACATTCAATCATGAAACACATTTTGACAAATCCTTTCTGTTGTAATTTTCAACTGGCCTTCCATATCTTTATGATTTTTGCCTCCAAATTTTTTATGAACTATAGGCTTCAGAAAGGTGAATCTTGCTGTTAGGCTCTGTTCAGTGTGGAATAGATCGACACAAAATTGTCATCTTTTTGTCTAATGCATTTTAAGTTGATTTCTACCCATTGGATTGATTGAGTTCGGATTGTGGGAATCCTAGAATCTGTGTGGCTACACAAGTGTACACAATTCAGGATTCTTTCAGTATAATTTTGGTATCAATCAAAGAGATATCCGAGATGCTGTTTTTATTTAGATTTGGATAGCTATGGCTATTGAGGAGAGCTTGTATTTCAGAAGCTGAAAGGGACTGGGCTTTTTAACTCTTCACTGAAATGAATCTATATAAATTGTGGGCGTCAAACTACATTGCTACCATTTCTTAATTCTGTTTTTCCCCTACCTTTTGGCTCTTTCTCTTGTTTATTTTCATTGTTTTGAGTAGCAAAAGGTTTCCAAAATCACAGTACCCAAAGTTTGTTTTTCCATTGGTCATTGGGTTAACCCATAGCCAAATGTTTGGATTTCTTTTGTTTGTTTAAGTAGAGACTACAAGGAGATGCTAGAATCTCTGTGCAACGGGTTATCATACAATCATAGCAACATATTGCCACGTTAACAGGGGCTCTGTGTATCACACTATAGAACTCTCTCCAAGCTGAAATATGAAATCATGAAATATTGTCGTGTTGCTTGTGGTCAAATTATCCAACTGGAAGTTTTCAGAAATATTTCTTGCTTTCCTGTGTGGTTATTTTCTTAGCATTTCTTTTTCGATATGGCTTCTCTTATGCAGGAAATCCCAATAAAAAATCCTGTATATCTCATGCTAGGTGCAGCCTTTGGTTCAGCAGCAAAGGGAACTGGACTCAAGGCTCTCGAATTTGCTCTTTCCATATGTGATTCAGTAGATATGTATGGTTTCACAGTGGATCCAGGTTATAAAGAATGGTATTGATTTACTTTTGACAATTAGTCTCGTTAATTTTTCATTTCTACCAATTTTTTATGTTTACCTGACTGAGTCATTTTATAATGTTCAGGACCAGATATTTTTCTGAATCTCGAAAGGGTCATACTCCGCTGCATGGAAGGGCTTACTACCAGATGATGGAATGTTTAGGTGTAAGTCTAGAAGTGCTCTCTCCTTCTGAATTGCAAAGCAACCTTATCTTCGGTTGGGAGATCCACTCAGCACCGTTACGATTAACTGAGTGTATCCTAGGGTTCTAAAATGCATTCTTTGACTCTTTAACCTATTACAGAACTTTACATTTGATGGTAAACATCAGAATTAGATAAGTCATGTAGTTATAAATCTTGGTTCTAATTATCCTATTGTGAGACAAGTAGAATTCTTTCATAGTTTACTAGGAGTCTGATTATTAACATAGGTCAACAACTTTGCTGTTTATCTTGTGCAGCTAGTCAAAATCCACTCCCCAATGCGGGCTCACCCAAACCGCGTTGTGAAATGGGTACCAAGTCGTAATACTATTAGAGCCGCTAGAGCTGCATCAGAGAAACTATTGGGGTAATTGTCCCTTCTCTTCTGCAATTTTTTATTCTAACCTATATTTTTGGACATGCATATGATGCTTTTACTATTCTTTTTTAATGCTCTTTAGGATGGTTGGAGCGGGGTCTTCGAACCCACTTGATACATGTTTATTGATAAAGAAGCGAGTGAAGCCTGCATTGATTTCAAGCCTCAGAAAGGCTGCCGTTGACCATAAAAAATTCGTGAAAGACACTACCATGTACCCTTTGGATCATAACCCTGGACATGGTCAGCTTTGCATAGTGTCATCTTAATTGGATTGAGGCAACCGGGCTTTATCTTCTTTCTGAAAGGCCGGCTGGATAAAATCGTTGAAATTTTGAGATCCTCACATCCGTTATACACTAGTTAGTGGTGAAAAAGAAGAGGCAGCTTACGGGTATTGCTGATACAACTGTAAGTATTTCGTGCCCCCTTGCACATTTGCAGACTCAGTTTTCTACTGGAAAAATCAAATCCAGATTTGGGAATAACTTGTTGGCATCATTCGTTTCTTCATTTTTCTTAGCGAGTGCCAGCAGTGCCTAAACTAAATTATTACATTTTTTTTTTTTTTAAGGGAGAGGGGGGGAGGGAATGGATCATGCAATTTAGGTTTTACAGTTTATGATGTGTTTGTGACTGACCAAACTATACTTTCTAGCTTGCAGTTTCCTAAGTGATACTGATAGTCCAAATTATGTAAACTTTTGTACTAAACTTCAAACACAGGAAGATTCATTATTTGTTCCTTTGCATTTTTTATAATCCTGCTCCAGGACAGCTTCGTGAAAGTGAGTGTTACAGTGATCACCTTATCTTTGCATTACTTTGGTGATCACATGTCATAATTGCAAAACATCAGCAGGTATGCAGACCACAGACTCTGCATTTCGGTGTTTTATGGACTCGCTTTGCCTTGAGGAACGAATGTAAAGAGCTTAATAATGTGATTGGCAAGGTAATAATTGTTCTTTATCGAATGTTTTAAAACTACTATTATTAATTTTATGGGTGTGTAAAACTTAAATTAATTTTTTAGCCTGATTCGAACTGTGATAACTAGTCAAATAAACTTTCTTAAATCGTTCAATTAAGTCGTTGGAGATTGTTTTAAATTGATACAATCTAAACGGATATTATAATTTGAAATCTATTATTCTAAGGTCCTGCCTGGTCCGAGGATTTTAAGGTTTGGAGTTGTGAAATTTGTGTTAAATGCACTTACAGTGGTGTTAATTTATCTGAATTAGAATTTTGAAAAATTGGTTAATAGAAGGTGTAAATATAAGCATTTATAGTGTATGGAGAGGTGTGGATTGAGCATAAATTGCATAATTAATAAGTCTTCGGCTACGATATTGAAAAAAAAAGGTGTGCCCAATGTTATAAGGAGTTTGAATAGGTGTGGTCCGCATGCATTAATCTTGGACCGGCAAATAATGGAAAACAAGTGAGTTCCTGAATTCAGCCTGTCAGCCACATAATAAAAACTAGAACATTATAATAAGCATATGTAGCGATAATAAATAAATCATGAGTGGCTCAATAATTTGGGGATCGCAGCGAGTGTGTCCAACTCGCTTATCAGCGCGTGGAAGGCTTGAATAGATTCAGATATGTGAACACGCGTCCAATGCCTAAAAAACACAGAGCAATAGAAAGAAAAACACCACAACACAACGCTACACTCTTCCACGCACACTCTCACACAAAAGAGAAAAAAGGGCCAAAAGGCATTTACTCTTCTTTTTTCTTTCAGAACCAGCCGTTCTTGAAGCTTTTTTATTTTCTATATTCTTTTTCTTATTTTTAATTATATTTTATTTTATCTCTACAAACATCTATAATCACAAACCCTAGTTTCTATTATTATTATTATTTTTTTAGAAAATTGAAGTTGGGTTTTAGAGAGAAACAAACGCTTTTGGTTATTTGTCTCATTATAAAATGGGTGAGCCACCGGAGGGTCAATTAAACGGCGCCGTTTCGGGCGGCGGAGGAGGAGGAGGAGGTCTGATGCTTGTAGCTGCCTCTGAAACCGTTGGATCAAAGCGTCAGCGAAGGCCAAGCGTTAGATTAGGTGACATTGGCGGCGACCACCACCACCACCAGCCATACGAATCGCACGTGCGGAGAATCACCAGTACCACCACATCTAACGCCGCGGCCAAGCAATTCAGGAACCACCACCACCACCACGTGGCGAATGTCGTCGATCACAGAAAGGACGCTAGTAAGTCGTCAAAGGTTCGAGCTTTAACTAATCTGAACTCTAATTCGGGAGAATTGAACGAAACCCTAGATGAGAATCTCGATAGTGTCGCGATTGGGAGCTGGAAAGTGAAGGATTCGAAGAAGAGGGGGTCTGCTAAAAGGGCCAGGACTAATTGGGTATCCAAAAATAACGAAACCGGTGGAGATAACAATAGCAAAAACGACGACGTTAACAACAACAACAACAATTTTGAAGTTGCAGACTCTGAAGAAGATTTGGACGATGGGTATCGCGAATTTAATATGGAAAATTCGGAGAGTCCTTTGAAAGAGCAAAGCCCGCTTCATTCTCTTGACAATTTAGCTGTTGATGGCCATGGAAGGGAGGATTTTTTTTGCAATAGAAGGGGACCCATTAGAGGAAGTAGGGACCACAGTGATGGAATGGACTTGTCTGGGCCGTCGGATAATGATGCAAGGGAGTGGTATAGGGGAGGTAGTGAAGATGGCGTGAGAATTTGGTTGAATAGTTTAGGGTTAGGGAGATATGCGCCAGTTTTCGAAGTACATGAGGTGGATGATGAGGTGTTGCCAATGTTAACATTGGAGGATTTGAAGGATATGGGGATAAATGCAGTGGGGTCGAGGAGGAAGATGTACTGCGCGATACAGAAACTTGGGAAGGGGTTTTCGTGAGGTTTTTGGTCAGTGCGTTTGTAGTGTTTGAGGAGATTTCGAGTTCACTGCCATGGCAACCTAAGGTGCAATGCAATGACTGAAATAGTTTGAGCCTCTTATTATTTGTTTTCTTTTCTTTTTTTCTTTTTTTCTTTTTTAGTTAAGTGCAATTTCCTGGTAAATAGTAGTTTCTTTTTTATGATTTTGCTGGAGTAGTTTTGCTTATCGGTTTTGATAAGTGTGGTCTACATTGAGGGAAAATCTAGATTGACTTGGTTTTTGAGGATCATGCTTAATAAAGAATGCTAATTTCAGATAAGTTTCTTTTAGTTTTCTCATACTTTCTAGAGTGAAATGGAGTTGTTACAATGATAAATTGTTCAATCTAGAAGTTTTTTTCCCTCTCCCCTCCCCCATACACCCCCCTCCCCCAAAAAAAAAAAAAAAATCATGAATATATGTTTCATTGAATTGGAGCTATTGACTGTTCCTCAATTGGCATCCCCGTGCTCTGATTATTATAATTTTGAATCAAATAGTTGTATATTGAAGATTTAGTTTGTGATGACTTGAGACAGCCATCTATATTAAATAGTTAATATTGTGAGCTATTCTGCTTTGCCAATGATTTAAAAAACTTCTACTTTTGCTTTAAGGCCTGCAATCTTACCTGATCTAATTCAGTTCTGTGCATTCTATGTCAACCTGGCCAGTGTGTACATGGAAATGGTGGATGATAATTACATTTGTCTTGGCACCACTGACTTTTGTTTCATGAGCTACGTGCACCGTTGGTCCTGTTGATCTGTATTTACTCAATCAAAGTGCTTTATTTTAGTACAGCAAGCTTTGCTTGGAGAAAAATGTTCAATTGAGCAAATAGTTGTACAGTAACTTTCAGTGTTGAGTGATAATAACAGACCATAGATGCTTATTACTGGTGTTTTTTAAAAGTGCTCTACAATTGAACTTTTGTTAGCATAGTGGGGACATCAATATATGGATGAGGATTATACTTGTGTTCTTTGATGGCTGACTCCCATTTCATGAGCGGCATTTTATGTCGGTAGGGTTGATCTTTACTTGCTGAAAATCAAATATTTAAGTGCTTGGCATTTGTATGCTCTAACCGAATTAGACTGTGTATGCTCATTTTTCATTATAATGGGTAAATCAAATTCTAAGTGCTTGGCTGCTTTTTTTTTGGTGGTGGGGGCTGTGGATGCCGGATTCTGGTTTTCACAGGCATTGTGGTGGATATGGTATACCTCTTTCTTTTTCTAATTTTTTGTTGGCACATGAAGTGGATGCCATCTCACTCAACAGGGATTTAACTTTTTGGGTGGTTGATGCTTTCTAATATTTCTAGGGAAGTTTTGGTAAAACCAATCCTAGTATTTTGTGTTAGGCTGAACATTATTACTCCTGGTCAACTTGGTGAAACAAACAAAGATTATTAGGATATTGAGGTCATCAGGTGCAGAACAATTTAAACATTTGAATTTCAGATGCCACTGGGTTCTTGGTCTATTTTTGCTTGCTTCAGTTATATGAAGGAAAGGTCATTGTATTGAAGGGACAGTCCATTGTGTTACAAGGAGTTGTTTTAAAAGTTCTTGAGTTAGTTGCTAACTCTAAGGATTATAGTTGGTTTATTCAAGGGAGGGAGTCAGTATATTAGTAATTCCTTAGCCAAAAAAAAAAAAAGAAAAAGTATATGAGAAATTTCTGTTGCCATGTCTTATGTTTTTGCTGAGGGTGTACGATATGTATCCTCTTGGAGAATTTTATACAAGACACAGTAACAGGTTTCAGTGTCCTAATGTATGTGCATTATTGCTGAGTCAAGACCTTATGCTGATACAATCGCATTGTTGATTCTCAAGCCTTCCTCCTGCAGCTGTAGGACGCCCTTGATAGAGAATAGAGAAGCTGCCTCAAATGGCTTTGTAATTTAACCCAGGACACTATTCACAAAAGCTGGGGAGTTCCTCCTTTGTTAGGCATGAGTTTAATATGATACATGAAGTCCTTTGTTATTGTTTTGAGGGGATGAATACTTTATCCCTTGCCTTGTCTTGACTGATACATGGAGTCAAGTTTGGCATACTCATAATCCGTGTTTTCCCTTGAAGGAGTTTGTGTTGCATGTGAATTGTCTGAAACCTTTTTTGAGTCCATAGATGCATATATTTCAATGTGTATCAGACAATGCTCGGATTCATATGCTGATATTTTGTTTTTGGGATTCATATTTCATTTCTATGAATGGAGTTGCTATGTATATTCTTCAAAATAAATTAATTAATGCATATTTCATTTCTACAATATTGTTTTTAAAAGAAGAACATCGTATTTGTAATTGGTGATCGATATTGGAACATTAAAATTATTAAGTTATGCATATCAGTTTGACATTATATCTCATTTCCTAATCAGAAGTTTGGTGAATCGTTTATTCATATCAAGATTTCATGATCTTCTAATTTGTTACTGGTATAGGCTTACAATGATGTAGGGGTATGAAGGATTGATGAGAGAAGGTTGCAAATATTTTGATTGGATTTGTTCCATATATTGTTAGTGAACGCCAGTTCTAAGCATATATGCAGTCTCAGATATCCATCAACTGCAATTGCCTGGCCTTGCCTGTGAAATTCTTTATGGACATGAAATAGAAATAGAACAAATGGGATTGAACACTGTAATTTTAATTGCTTGATCATCATTGGCATTTAATAAATTGCCTTCTCGTAGATTGATTCAGTGATATATATACAATAAAGAAGAAACAAAATAACACACAAACTCATCACATCACACTTTTGATTAATATATTTCTTTTCATTAAACCATAGTTTCAATTTCTCTAACAAATTGATCATCATTTGTGAAGGTAAACATAAGACATAAGAGAAATAATTAATTAATGAAACCATTTGCATCCTTTTGAATAGGCTTGGCAATTTAAGGGCTTGGGCCGGGCTTTGTAAAGCTCAGGCCCAAGCCCGTATAACTTACAGAGAGCCCAAGTCCTCCCAAAGTCCATTCAGAATTGGACAGGCTTGGGGGGGCCGGGCTTGGGTCGGGCCGGGCTTGGGCTTTTGTAAATTTTGAAATTATTTTTTAAATAAAACTATAAGTTTTTTTTAAAAAATAATCCAATATATAGTATTACAATAGAGTAAAGATCTTAAAAATTCTTATCCAATATATAATTATCCAACACACAAAATATTAACACCACAAGTACACAACATAATAAATCACAACTGATAATATAAAAAATAAACTAATCTAATCTTTGTAGGCCATCTTCTTTCTCATCCTTTATTTCTTCTCCGAGAGTGAGAGTTAGGAATTTAAGATTTTGATTTTTGAGGATTTTGTTGCATTTCTTTTTTTTTTTTGTTATTCGGTTTTTTTGTTTCTTAATTTTTTTTAATTTGAATTGTATAAATTAAATAATTAATAAATGTAATATATTATAATTTTTTTATTTAAAAAATTATATATTATAAAGCCTGGATTTTATGTGAAGTCCATATCCAAGCCCGGGCTTTTATGTGAAGCCCATATCCAAGCCCATTGGATATGAGCTTTAAAAATTACAAGCCCTTATCCATAATATCAACCCGCGGGCTAGGGTCGGGCTGGTTCGGGCTTTTTTGCCAAGTCTACTTTTGAAGGGTGATACACTAAGTGTGAGCATTCTTATCTTGGCCAAGCACTCTTCCCTTACAATCCTGGAGCAATGATGTTTTTAGGTGATGCTGGTGGATTAGGGGAAAGTAAAGCATTTGGGTTAGATTCTTGGTTAGTAGTGATAGCTGAAATAAGCATGTTTTCAGTGTTTGCTACAACTATAAGCAAAGTTAAGCTACAACTTTGTGAACTGCATTAAAATAGATGTACGAGAATGAGAATTAGGATGATACGAGGCTCTACATATATGATTGAATATTAAGAAATGAGTTGTAATGGTTTTAATGGAATTGAAGATTTCATCAATGAGCATTAAATAAATCATGATGCATTTATTTGTATTAACTATTAATTTTTAGGACTCAGGTTCAAAAGACATAAAATTAAACATGCCCTTTTAACCATTATAATTTATTAAGGGTGCGTTTGGCATATTATATTGTATTATGATGTACTGTATTATTTTAATACGTGTGTATTGTATTATGTTGTATTACATTAGCACTGTATTATAATAATACTTTACAACATTTGGTATTACATTGTACTGTATTAATTTTTAGTTATACTATATTTAGTATTACACTGCATTGTACAACATTGTATTAACTTTTTTTGTGATTAATTTTAATTGTAATTGAATTTTTTTTTTTACTATTATGGAAGTCTTAAATTTTAGAATTTGTTACATTAATTTTCTTCATCTAGATAATAAAATTAATAAATTCTATAATTTCAGCAACATAACATTTTTTTTTTGGCATTTCTCAAATGTTTATCTTGTAAAATAAATAGCCAAGCAATAAAATAAACTAACCTTTATTAAAATATATAACAGGATAAATAAATAATCATAACAGATGGTTTCATTCAGAAGTCATCAATTATAATCACCATATCAATTGTAATAATTTTTCCATTGGCGGGTGATAACACAACGATTTTTCAGTATCCTGTCTCATGCTCAATACCTGCAATTGAATGTGTCATGACACTTACATAGCAACCACAAAGCAACCCAGCAACGTAAATGGTGAAAAAAAAATGAAATTACAAAGCTGTATAAAAGATGCCTTGCAACTATAAAACTCTAAAGTTAATGAAGCCAAGCCTAAAATTCTTCAGCCAACAAAATTGCAACAAAGCTGCAGCAAAATTCGATCCAGCAGCAACTCAAAAATCCTACGGCAAAACAAGTAAAAAGGAAGTCAAGAAGTCAAGGCATGCTTTGAAGGCATTATCTTTAAAGAACAGATTCTTCCCCTTCAGAATAATTTCCCGGTGCGACAAGGGTAATTAGATGCAGTATATTCTTCGAGGAAGCAATGACAATCTATTGTTCGGCATTGACATCATCTGAAAATTCATTCAAAAGCTATATTCATCAGAATAATCTATTGTTCAAAGTCAACCTAATATCACTATAATAACTACAAATGCACAACTTTCACTGAAACAACTAATTATTACATAAATCCCGCAAGTCGATTCCAGAGTTAAATACAGAAAATTCCAATCAAAACAATGGCTCCTATCTTGACAAAATAGAGTATGTTCTAACATCATACTCGAGCTAAAAACACTACCCATGATAATACATAACATCATACCTAGGCTAAAAACACTACCCATGGAAATAAATTGTTGAACTGTTCATTTTAGAACAAGATTGAGCTTTACAACGAGCCAATTGAAATCGTTCTTCATTTCACTGATTCACTCCAAGGAAAGCCCTTTACTCAGGTAGGAAGACAATACTTAATCTTTGCAAAGCTACAAGATTACACTCAAACAATTAAAATAGAAGATTTAGGTCACCACTAAAACCTAAAACGTACAAAATGAGAAAAAATTATGACCATAAAATCAAACATAATCGGCAAAAAATGGTCAACGAAGTTGAAAAAAATGCACTGTGCTGCAAAAAAATCAAGACGCAGAACACAATATCATACACATTAACTAATATACCGGCTTCAAAGTGACTAAATATGCGTAAAAGCATGAGTTAGGTTGGTTGTATTAATAAGATTGTAACATAACATATATTGAAATAAATGAACCGTAAGCAAAATTAATAACCAAGAAATAAATTATCGGAGCAACAACAAATTGAGCACTACAAAAGGAAATGAAAGACAGCAGACAGAAGAGGAAAAAAAAAAAAGGAAACCGGAGGCCTGTTAAATAACAGCCTCCTTAAAACAGATTAACCGCCTACTACGGTGCTTTTAGGTTTGTCGATATCTGTTTCCCAAAATGCAACAGGAACGAATTATTCACCAAGCACGAACGAATAATTCCGGTGAACAGAAACAGTATAACTCTCGATCAGAAAATTGGAACGCTAGAGAAATTTTTTTTTAAAGTGCTCTTGTGTGTCTTTGTTCGGTTAAAAATAGAAGAGGGAAACTGCCTTTTTATACACATGAGGGTACGTAACTGCTGAATAATAAATTAAATATTTGAATTTAATATTTGAGTTAATTTGCTTTTGTAACAGCCTATTGAATTGAAGGTATTCAATATTGTAACTGCTCATTGAATTCGAAATATTCAATTCTGTAACAACCCACAAATTTATTCACAATGAAACCTACTGCTGCTGTTATAATATTCAATCAAAACTACCCTTGCTTTGATTGTGAAATTGTCATAAATTATTCAATTTTGTAATCAAAACTGCTCTTGCTTTGATTGTGAAATTGTTACAAAAGTTTAAAAGGAATTTGAAAAAATGCCCATGTAGGCCTGAGTAATTTTGGGTCGACGTTTGTGTAAGCAGGACGCGCGGACGCACACAAGTTCAACCAAATTGCATTTGGATTTGCATGCCCCTTGCGCACGCGCGTAT
This sequence comes from Murraya paniculata, assembly GCA_030449075.1. Classification (NCBI taxonomy): domain Eukaryota; kingdom Viridiplantae; phylum Streptophyta; class Magnoliopsida; order Sapindales; family Rutaceae; genus Murraya; species Murraya paniculata. The sequence continues at coordinate 698,133 of JAEVFN010000098.1, read as the reverse complement.
GGAGAGAGCGTTTATCCTTGAAATTCTCATTCATGTGTGGATGATTGTTTATATATAAACACAAATCCCTTAGCTTATTTTTCCATTGTGGGATAAGTTCCATTTCCTTTCAAATTTTCAACTTCAAGGGTGCATTTTGAGAGTCAATTTCTCATTCACCAAAGCATCATTTTGATTATAAATTATATCATTTCAAAGTGTTCACAGAGTAGAATCCGAACCTCTTAAGATTTTCCACTTTCGCTAAGTGGGTTCCACTCAAAATGTGCCCTCATATAGCATATTAATCATCTATTTTTTCCACATTAGGAATAAGCGAGAGTGAGACAATAGCGATGAAGGTGAGGAATACACCGAGTATAGCAAACGAATCACCGTTGTGCCTGTGTAACGCCTGCTCTATGTTGCCGCAGGTCCATGGCAAAAAATGGTCAACGAAGTTGAAGAAAATGCACAGTGCCGCAAAAAAATCAAGAAGCAGAACACACTATCATACACATTAACTAATATACCAAACGCAAAGTGACTAAATATGTGTAAAAGCATGAGTTAGGTATTGGAAAATTTAGCGAGTCAGTAAATGAGGTTGTATTAATAAGATTGTAACAGAACATAAATTCAAATAAATGAATCGTAAATTTCAAAAAAAAAAAATGAACCGTAAGCAAAATTAATAACCAAGAAATAAATTATCGGAGCAACAACAAATTGAGCACTACAAAAGGAAATGAAAGACAGAAGACAGAGGAGAAAAAAAAATAGAAAATCCAAGGCCTGTTAAATAACAGTCTCCTTAAAACAGATTTATCGCCTACTATGTTGCTTTTAGGTTTGTTGATATTTGTTTCTTAGGATGCAAAGGGAACGAATTATTCGCCAAGCACGCACAAATAATTCCGGCAAACAGCAACAGTACAAAATCTCGATTAGAAAATTAGAATGCCAGAGAAATTTTTTTTAAGTGCTCCTGTGTGTCTTTGTTATGTTAAAAACGTAAGAGGGAAAATGCCTTTTTATACACATGAGGGTACGTAACTACTGAATAATAAATTAAATATTTGAGTTAATTTGCTTTTGTAACAACCCATTGAATTGAAGGTATTCAATTCTGTAACGGCTCATTGAATTCGAAATATTCAATTCTGTAATAGCCCACAAATTTATTCACCAATGAAACCTGCTGCTGCTATTACAATATTCAATCAATCAAAACTGCCCTTGCTTTGATTGTGAAACTGTTACAAAAATATTTGTTCTGTTAAAAACAGAAGCGGGAAACTGCCTTTTATACATTTGAGGATACGTAACTACTGAATAATAAATTAAATATTTGAATTAAATATTTGAGTTAATTTGCTTTTGTAACAACCCATTGAAATGAAGGTATTCAATTCTGTAACGGCTCATTGAATTAGAAATATTCAATTCTGTAACAGCCCACAAATTTTTTTACCAATGAAACTTGCTGCTGCTGTTACAATATTCAATCAATCAAAACTGCCATTGCTTTGATTGTGAAACTGTTGCAAAAATTTAAAAGGAATTCGAATAAATGCCCATGCAGGCCTGAGTAATTTTAGGCCGACGACATTCGTGTACACATGATGCACGGGTGCACACGAGTTCAACCAAATTGCGCTTGGATTTGCACCCCCCTGCGCACGCGCGTGTGGAGAGAGCCTTTATCCTTAAAATTCTTACTCATGTGTGGATGGATGTTTATATAAACACAAATCCCTTAGCTTATTTTTCCCTTGTGGGATAAGTTCCATTTCCTTTCAAATTTTCAACTTCAAGGGTGCACTTTGAGAGTAAATATCCCATTCACCCAAGCATCATTTTGAGTATAAATTATATCATTCCGAAGTGTTCACGGAGTAGAATCTGAACCTTTCAAGATTTTTCACTTTCGCTGAGTGGGTTGCACTCAAAATGTGCCCTCATATAGCATATTAATCAGCTATTTTTTCCACATTAGGAATAGGAGAGAGTGAGACAATAGCGATGAAGGTGAGGAATACACCGAGTATAGCAGACGAATCGCCAGGCTGAGGCTAAGGTCGAGGCTGTGCCTGGGTAGCGCCTGCTCTTTGTTGCTGCAGATCCATGGCACGATTTCAACTGTTGCCAAAATGTGTGCAAGAGGATTTGCTGGTTACTTTAAAGCTTGAGAAGGAAAAGACATAACCTAACACTATAAATCAATCAAATCTCAATTCAGACCCAAATAAATAATTAAAATCAAACCCAAATCAATCATTCAAATCTAATCTTGACACAGTTCAAATCAAACCCAAATCATAAATTAATTTAGAAAATCAAATCTAATACTAACCTTTTGCTTGATGATTCTGGTGCAAAGAGCATGTACAGCGAAGCTAAAAGTATCACGCAGTGAAGAGATGTTGATGTAGTAACGATGGCAGAGGCGGTTGAGCAATGGTTGTGGCATCCCACCGGAGCCCTTGACAGTGGCTGTTCTGGTGCTAGAGATGGATTGGGTGAGGAAGAAAGATTTTGTGTTTGGAAGAGAAGGGAAGAATCGTGTTTTGAAGAGAAAGGAATTTTGTTCCATTTTTTTTAATGCAATCCCGTATATACCCCCGCCTCCCACGGGTTTCGCTAATGCGTGATTTGCGGCATTATCACAATAAAAATTATGCAATCCGATGGATATTATTTTGTAACCAAACACTGGATTGTATTGATTTAATGCAATGTTGGGTTCTAATACCGTATAATACTGCATGCCAAACATACCCTAAAGGGTTCTAATTAAAACTAACACAAATTATTTTAATTCTAAAAACTAAGTAATTAATTTAGGTCTACTGTGATAATAAATTATTTACAATATTTTTCTCTCTCTTATTTCATTTTTCCCTTTTTCATTTCTCTGTCTCTCTCCTAGCTGCCGTAAGAAGAAACATAAGACTTCTAGCTCATGAAGATGCAATTTCCACTTTTATTAAGCTTGCAAGATTCAGCAAGCACATTGTGGAGGTTAATTGAATTGATTTTATTCAAAATATGGATCATGGATGAATCGTCAAAGGAAGAATAAAGCCGTATCTCGCACTGCGTTTCCAGTCTCATTGAAGAGAAGGATGACTTAGGATCCAAACTTATGAAATTGGATAGGCTGATCCATTTTTAGTATCTCTAGCAAGATCTCTTCTCAAATCAGTAATAGAGTGTACCTCTTTATTGGAAACATGATGCTCATTTGAAATCTTTTCAAAAGAAGCTTTCGTGATATTCTTTTCTTCCAATAATGAAACTAGTGGAATTTTTTTAACTGCAAAATCTTAGATAAAATCTTTGTTACTAACAAGTGTACTGTTTGAATTATGAATATCAATATATATTCAATAACATTACAATCTTCAAGCACAATATCTTGTTTTATCGGTGAGTTAAGGTTGTTTTTTGACATTAGAATCCTAACACAACTCAAAAGTATTGATTATCCCTAAGTATAAAAGTGCCTAGTTATAATATAACCTAGTAAGTCTAGGATCGATTCACAGGGAAAATACTTAATTTGTTAATTTCTTTTAATTTATTTAAAAACTAAAAATAAAATTTAAATTCACACAATTCAATTTAAGTGAAAATATGGAAATAAATTAGTTAGGGCTATGAATCTACTCTTAGTAGTAGATATAATTAAACAAATGCTTTTCTTTTTATTTTGTTTATTGCTCAAAAGATTAATTGTATAAATTATCATTATTTTTCCATTAATTTTATTATGGCGTAAGTACTTAATGTGCCAAAATTTAATTTTACCGTACTTTATACTAAGATTGTTTATATCTTACCATACTTTATAAAGTATAAATGGGATCATATATAAAATATGGTAAAATTGTTTATAAAATTTATTACCATGGTATTTACCATGTTCTTAAATGCTCTATTTTCCTTGAAATTACACTAGTTGATTGAGGTGAATAGAGAGATGTCACTTTATGGATGATACCATAATTCTCACAATAAATATTGAATATGTTTGAATGATATTAATCTCTTTAATTCATGGTTTATTTTAAATCATGAAGGCCATTATGAACAAAATCGAGAAAATTCAGTTTTACCATTCAGAACTAATGTACATGTCTTTTTTGTGGATTTTGATTCCACACACATATCACATTTGTCATTTAACAAACTCAAATTAAACAGTATATCAAGTTTTCTCATTTTCCTAATATAACCATGTCTCTCATGCTATAGGGTCAATAACACATGTTAAGATGACTCACTTTTCATCTGATCCCATTTATACTTTATACTATAAAGTAGGGGGTGCCTAGTGAAAATTTTTATATCTGATCCCAAAAAAACTACATCATAACCTTAAATTACTAACTGTTTATTTATAAGGTACATTTAGAACAATGCTGCTTACAGATTCTTGGTACTTCAAAATGAAGGACATCATTTGAGGTGGATACTATCATTAAGTCCAAGAATATTGATTTTTTTTATTCTGTTTTCTTAAGAAAGCTAACAATAATTACTTATCCTTGAAATAGTCAATCAAATGATCCTCCTAAGAGTTCGGACGTTGAACATAGGAGAAGTAAAATGATGAGAATGACCATTAGTTTTGATGGAGACTTCTATATTTTTCTTATTGAGAATGATCCTTAAACTTTCAAAGAAGTTATGGTTTCACGAGATGCACCCTGATCGAGAGAGGCAATCTGCAATGAGTTAGACTACATCGTGAGCAATCGTGTGTGAGAATTTGATGTTTTGCCTTTACATGCAAATGAAATTTTCAAAGAGAATTGAAAGTAAATGGATCAATTGATAAATATAAGGCAAGATTAGTTGCCAAATGATTCTCATAAAAGAAAGACAGATTATTTTGATACTTATGCTCTTGTGAAGCAAATTGTATCGTTAGAGCTTTGATTGCATTAGCTGCAATTCATAACTTTTATTAAATGATGTCAAAGCTACTTATCCAACAGTAAACTTGGATGTGAAAATCCACATGAGTCAATCAAACTGGTTGTGGAATTCCAAGTATTGAGCAAAAAGGTATGCAAATTGATTAAATTAGTGTGTAACTTAAAATCACTAAGACTAGTGATATTATATTAGGCATCAAAATCACTAAGACTTGTAATAGTCTCATGTTGTCATAGGAATATTATGTCCAGAAGGTTTAGGTATTACGATAGGCAATTGGTCTCTACATTGTAGGATGCAAATACCCACCTTAAGAAAAATATAAAACATAGTATTGATAAACTGAGATAAGCGCAAATCATTCAGATCCTAGTAAGGATTATTTGACTATCATAGACAGACTTGTTAAAATATTTAAGAGGCACTATTGATTCTGGACATAACTATAGTAGCTCTCCATTTGTGTTAGAAAAAGTATAGTAATTTGAGTTCTATTTCAGGATAAGATGAAATCAAATTCACTAATAAAGGAGTTGTGCCTTAAAAAACTTTCAAACAAATGTGTTTGGCTTTTTCTATCATGGAGTCCGAGCTAGTTACCTTACAAAAGGCATGTATTGAGGCTGAGTGGTTAAGAAATCTCTTAGTAGATCTTCCCATTAACGTTTATCTTTCTATTCCTGTGTGATTATATTGTGATTGCCACACTATTATCGCTAAGGCAAAAAGATAAGCTATATAATGGAAAAACTAGATAAACTCATTTGAGATATAATATTCTTGAGCATCTGCTAGACTCTGGATTTGTGAGCCTAAATTGTGATGTAAAAGTCAAATTTGGCCAATTCTTTGACTAAACTACTAAACATGAGGTTAGTGGCAATTACGTCGAGGAATAAGACTTCTATCTATGACAAAAGACAAGAGTGATAATAACCCTACCTATGTGATTGAAAATCCGATGAAGTGGGTTTACAAGGTTAATAGCAAGTCACTTATTGTCTTGTCGCACTATTGGTCTATTTATTTGAGTCCTCCCTATAGTGAGATAGTTGCATGTTGCAGTGATTTAGGTTGAGCAATTAAGCTTTTAACGAACTTCATAGCTCACATCTTGTGTATGATGATCTGTCAAAACTCCATGATACATTTAATGGAGGTCCATCTATGCAAGTGTGAAACTAGGTCGGTTCTTATAAAAGTTAAACAGACTTCTATAGAGCACTTGTGAATTCTAGGGAGCACAGGGCCATTAAAGTGTCAAATCGCAAAACAGTAAAGTATTGAAAGAGTTTAATGTGAGCTTATAGTCCTTTGCCTTACACAAAAAGAATATTGGTTCATAGAAACTAGAAGGTTCACTAAGTTTTTGTGAGACACAGTTAGTTGTTCAATGGCTGGTTCATAACCCAAAAGGCACCAGTTCATATGTATTAAACTCTATGATGAATAAAATTGAAGTATTTTGGAATATGTTGGGGAGTGTTAGAATTTTATTGGTATTTTAAAGCACTAATGTCCCATATTTGAGGAGAGTGAGAGAAATCACTTTTATGTTTGATTTGAAATTAGTCATGTGTTTGATTTAATTATAAATTAGAGTTGAATCAGTCAAATTTAGATGTGATTTAGATTATTAACACAATTGAATTAACTTATGAGACATATGGATGACCGATTCAAATTAAATAAGGAAAGTGGGTGACTAATTCAATTTAAATTAGAAAAGGGATTGTAGGGTTTCTCTATATAAATGAGACATAAAATATTCTCTTTCTATCTGATATTTTCTTCATAAAATATTCTTTTACTGTCCTACACTATTGTGCTTGGAGTGTAACTTCACAACAATAGCGTCATTGAATATTGGAGATTAATTTGTTAGATTTTTAATCCAACATTGTTGGATCTTTAATCTAACATTGGACTTATATGTGAATAATTATGTCTTGCGAACTATCAAATAAGGCTAAACCCAATTAAAAGTGATCTAATTATGTTTTCGGTATTATGGGCTTTAATGTATCTAATAGGGTATGAGCCTTTAATGTATAGAGATCTAATAGTATTCTAATTCTATGATGGGCAGAATTAGGAATACCTAATGACAATAGGAAAATATTGTCTATATAAGTGGTCACGGTCCCCAGGTCACACGTATCATTCTATTCTCTATTGACATCCCATCATCAGAGAGCAATGAGAAACTTAAAGGATTCTCTAGGAGAATGTGTTGATTTGGAAGGCCAACCACACAACTCTAGAGAGGAATTCAATATTATGGATTCAGGTACGCTTCCGCATAATCTATTATTGATTTTTGATGATACAACATGAATATTCTTGGGTTATAAGTGATGGTTTTCACCAAAGGTTTAGTCTCAACAAGTGGTATCAGAGCCTATTCATGTTGAATCATTAAGAATCAAATTTAATTTTGATTAATAATTAAATTTTTACTGTTTTCAAATTTAATAATACTGAAATTATTAAAATTATCGAGTTTGAGAATAAATTAAGGATTAAATATCTTTTGGTATTCTTGAATCTAATAAATCTAGAATTTTATTAGATATTAAGTTTTTTTAGGACTAATTAAAAAAAAAGGAATAAAGAAATAAAGAACCAAAAAAAAAAAAAAAGCAAGAGAAGCGGCGGCATGAAGAAGAAGAAGAAAGAGCGGAGAGTTAGGGTTTCATGGTTTATATCATTGAGTTCCCTGAGGTTCTGTAAAATTCTTTTTGATTGAATAATTAAGAAAGTTATTTTTTAAATCCTAAATCTAGTTGGGCTTAATGAAACATTAGTTTTGGTCCAACAAAGAATGTGCTTAATAAATTAAAAGGTTTACAAAGCCCATGAAGGTTAAAAGTAAAAAAAAAAAAGAGGGGTTTAAGGGTTCGTTTGATTTGAGGGCTAGTTTAGGATCCGGTTCGGTTTACCCGAACCGCTCCAGCCCTGAACCAATCAATGGCTGATCGGTCAACTATCAACGGTCAATGTTGATCGTTGACCGAGTTTGACTCAATTTTTTTCTATTTTTGTGGTAATTTTTTGGTATAATTTTAAATTCAAATATTGGTAGGTTTATATATATATATATATATATATATATATATATATATATATATTAAGATAAATTAATTGAAACAATATGTTACCAAAGTGACCTCTCTTGTGGAAATTAATTTATTTTAAAATATAAAAGGTTCTGTACATGTAATTTTTATAAATATCGATCGGTCCAAAAGAAGGGCTATATTTAATAGAATTGCATGTGTACATGTGGTAATAAACATGTGATGATTATTCGGTTTTATATGTGAATAATAGATCGGCCCAAAGGAAGATTTATTATTCGACGTGTTCTTATTATCAGTGTTTGATTGCTACACGAAGATATCACTTACAAGTTAATATTTTGTCCAAATATAAAATATTAATGGAGTGTCTGGTACCTTGAGATGAGGTTTACCTTTATTTGAATTTAATTTTATTTTAAGACTAATATGAGCTTGTTTTGTTTGTTTGTTGTTTTCTATTCGGTTATGTCTGCTGTTAATATTACTGCCAACATCAATTGAATTCCCATGCTGAATGGCTCTAACTTCAAATAATGGCACGATAATCTCTGAATAGTTTTTGCAGTCATGGATTTTGACCTTGCGTTAAGGGTTGATTATTCCCCACCTTTTACGAATGAGAGTACCTTTGATGATAAAAAGGAAATAGAAATGTGGGAGAGATCAAATCACATGTGTATCATGATCATGAAGAAGGCCATTCTAGAAGCATTCGGGGGCTTAGTAATTGAAAAAGTAACTATGGCTAAGGACTTCTTTGTACAGATTGAACAGAGGTTTGTCAAGAATGAAAAGGTTGAAATTGGTACGCTCTTGACAAACCTAATTTCAATGAAGTATACGGGTAAAGGCAATCTTAGGGAGTACATCATGGAGATGTCTCATCTTGCTTCTAAACTAAGAGCACTTAAGTTTGAACTCTCTAAGGACTTGCTAGTGCATTTGGTTTTAATATTCTTACCAACACAGTTTAACCAGTTTAAGGTGAGCTATAACTGTCAGAAAAAGAGTTGGTCTCTGAATGAGCTCATATCACAATGTGTTTAGGAAGATGATAGGCTTAAGAAAGATAAGACAGAAAGTGTTCACTTTGCTTTTACCTCTAAGGGCAAGGATAAAGGCAAGAAAAGAAAGAAGGTTAAGGAAGCTGTAGGTACAACTCCTCAAAACAAACAACAAAAGAAACTTGGTAATTAGAAAGGTACTTGTTATTTCTTCTGTGAAGCTTAAGGGCATAAGAAGAAGCATTGTATTAATTATCACACATTGCGTGCTAAGAAAGGTATGCTTCTTAGTTTGGTTTGTTTTGAGGTTAATTTAACTTCGGTACCTAGACACACATGGTGGATAGATTCTGGTGCAACCACTCACATCAGTGTGTCTATGCAGGGTTGCCTGAATTGCCGAAAACCTAGTGATGGTCAAAGATACATCTACGTGAGCAATGGCAAGACAATTGAAGTTGAAGCAATTAGGAAATATAAATTATTATTAAGGACCGGATTTTATTTGGATCTTCATGAAACATTTGTTGTTCCATCTTTTCGACAGAATTTGATTTCTATTTTTGCTTTGTACAAATTTTGTTATTCTTGTTTATTTGGGAATGAAAAATTCAGTCTGTTTTATGATTCAAAATTGGTTGGTTCCGGTTATTTGTCGGGCAATGATAATCTTTATATGCTTAATACGATTGCTTCATTTAATAAATCCATGCACTTAAGTATACGAGGTTTAAAGAGAAAATTAACCAATGAGAATTCAACTACGTTATGGCACAGGAGATTGGGTTATATCTCCAAACGGAGAATAGAGAGACTTGTGTTAGAAAAAATTCTCGACCCTTTAGATTTTATAAAATTCTCGACCTCTTAGATTTTACAAACTTTGATATCTGTATTAACTGTATCAAGGGGAAACAAATCAATAAAATGAGATTTGAAGCCAATAAGACTTCGGATGTCTTAGAACTTATACATACAGACATTTGTGGGACATTTCCTACGGCTGCCTGGAATGGTCAACAATATTTTATGACGTTCATAGACGACTTTTTCTAGATATGACTACATATATATCCTCCATGAAAAGTCACAGTCTTTGGATATGTTCACAAATTTTAAGGCTGAGGTTGAGAACCAACTAGGCAAAAGAATTAAAAGTGTCAGATTTGATCGTAGTGGTGAGTACTATGGCAGTTATGACGATTTAGGTGAATAACGTTTAGGACTATTTGCTAAATTCCTAGAGGAATGTGGTATCGTCCTACAGTACACTATGCCGGGTTTGCCCACTATGAATGATGTTGTTGAAAGAAAAAACATGACGCTTAAGGATATAGTGAGGAGTATGATTTGTCATTCTACCTTATCAGAATCACTCTGGCGAGAAGCACCTAAGATTGCAGCGTATATCCTTAATAGGGTTCCAACTAAAACAACTGCCAAAATCCCTTAAAAGCTTTGGACAGACAAAAAACCTAGTCTAAAGCACCTGCATATTTAGGGATGTCCTACTGAGGCAAGGTCTTATAGGCCTAATGAGAAGAAACTAGACTTCAGGACGGTGAGTTGCTATTTTATTGGATATTCTGAACGATCCAAGGGATACAAGTTTTATGATCCCACGATTAAGTCGATTTTCGAGTTAATAAATGCTCGGTTCTTTGATGCTGTCGAGTTTGTGGCGGGAGATACAGTTATGGACATTATCTTTGAAGAGAAATATGTTGATATTCTCATAGGTGTCATTGGCATTGATTAGTATCTCATTCCTGAATTTATTCAAGACACAAGAAATAAAGATAATGTTGGAGAACCCCAATACAAGAAGTTGTTCGAGAAGAACAAACTCTACCACCTCAAGAACCTATAGCCATTGAGGAGATCCACTAGAGAAAGGAGAAGTGCAGTACCAAACGACTACATTGTATTTCTCCAAGAACATGAGGCAGACATCGGCGTAATGGAAGATGATCCGATTAATTTTTGTCAAGCTCTGGAAAGTTCTAACTCTCAGGAGTGGATTGATGCCATGAATGAGGAGATGAAGTCTATAAAGGACAATGACATATGGGATCTCGTCCCATTGCCAGAAGGTGCAAAACCTATTGGTTGCAAATGGATATTTAAGACCAAGAGAGATTCGAAAGGCAATGCGGAGCAATATAAAGCGTATCTTATCGCAAAAGGATTTACACAGAAAGAAGGCATCAACTATAAAAAGACTTTTTCTCCGGTTTCTTCAAAAGACTCTTTCAGAATTATAATGGCATTAACGGCGCATTTCGATCTTGAGTTACATCATATGGATGTTAAGACAGCATTTCTCAATGTTGACATTAGTGAGACGATCTATATGGTGCAGCTAAAAAACTTTGTGTTAGGAGACCCAAAGAATATGGTTTGCAAACTTAAGAAATCCAGCTTTAGGCTCAAACAAGCATCTCGACAATGGTATTTTAAGTTTCATCAAGTGATCATCTCATTCGATTTCGAGATGAATTTGGTTGATGATTGTATATACCATAAGTTTTGTGGGAGCAAGTATATTTTTCTGATTTTATATGTTGATGACATTTTGCTTGTTAGTAGCGATATAGGCTTATTGCACGACACCAAAAGATTTCTAGCCAAGAATTTTGAGATGAAAGATCTTGGTGATGCCTCTTTTGTATTAGGTATACAAATACACCGGGATCACTCTCGGTGTATTATTGGATTATCTCAAAAGAGCTATATCGAAACAGTTCTCAAGAGATATGGCATGTAAGATTGCAAACCAGATGATACCCTTGTATCTAAAAGAGATAAGTTTAGTCTTAATCAGTGCCCTAAAAATGATTTTGAGGAAAAAGAAATGTAGAAAATTCCTTATGCGTCAGCGGTAGGAAGTCTGATGTATGCTCAGGTTTGTACGTAACCAGATATTGTGTACGTTATTGGGATGCTGGGCAGATATTTAAGCAATCCAAGTGTAGACCATTGGAAAGCAACTACACCGGTCTTGCAGTACTTACAGAGAACAAAAGACTACATGCTCACATATCGAAGGTCAAATCAACTTGAGATCGTTGGGTATATTGACTACGATTTTGCTGAATGCCAAGATAGTATGAAATCCACTTCGAGTTACATCTATCTGCTAACTGGGGGTGCTATCTCCTAGCAGAGTGCTAAACAATTTATTATAGTCTCTTCCACTATGGTAGCAGAGTTCATAGCATGTTATGAGGTATCCAATCACGGAATATGGCTACAAAATTTTGTCACGGGGCTAGGATAGTAGGTGGTATTGACATACCACTTAGATTATTTTGTGACAATAAGTCAGCAGTCCTGTATTTCAATAACAACAGGAGCTCGACGAAGTCAAAGTATATAGACACTAAGTTCCTAGTTGTTAAAGAAAGAGTTCAAAGTGGATAGTTGTCTATAAAGCACATTAGTACAAACTCCATGATAGCGGATCTGCTCACTAAGGGACTGACACCCAAAACGTTCCATGAGCATGTTGCTCGTATGAGTGTCACGTCATTAAAAGATATTCAGTTTTAGTGGGAGTTTATAATTTTAGATGCTCTTATGTTATATACATTTTCAGTTATTTCGGTTTATGGATATTTAAGGTTATTTTCTGCAGAAATAAAGTTTTGGTTTATTTATACTCTGATTTTAGTATGATTGATCTCATTAACGTTTAAGGTGGACTAATTGAAAATAGGCATGTTCAGATCACATTGTATGAAATTTTCATGATACACATCCACATCATGGTCCATGTCATTCAGTTGTATTGGTATAGTAACCATTGATGGGTCGAGTTACGATAATTGTAACGAAGGCCGTTTTGATCCTAAATTGGTATGATTGATGGACCGGATTTGTTATAGTTACATTTCGGCAATGACAGTAAGGATGTGCTCATACAGTTATTTTTACAAAGTATAATTATAAGGTTACACATATATCCCAAATGGGAGATTGTTGGATTTTTAATTCAATATTGGGCTTATATGTGAACAATTACGTATTGCGGACTGTCAAATAAGGTTAAGATCAATTAAAAGTAATCTAATTAGATTTTCGGTATTATGGGCTTTAATGTATCTAATAGAGTGTGCGCCTTTAATGTGTAGAGACCTAATGGTATTCTAATTCTATGATAGCCAGAATTAGAAATATCTAATGATAATAGGAAAATGTTGTCTATTTAAGTGGTCATGATTCCCAGGTCACACGTATCATTCTATTCTCTATTGACATCTCATCATTAGCGGTGGGCATCGGTTCAGTTTCGAAAATTAAAAAAAGTTCGGTTTCGGTTCGATTTTCTTAACGGTTTTATTTAAGCAATCGGTTTTAATTCAGTTTCGGCTCACCTTAGCAGTTCGGTTTCGGTTCTAATTCCGCTTCAGTTCCTAGTTCGATTTTTCGGATCTTTTTTTATTTCAAACTTGTACAATAATTTTCTCATTTTTAGTGCTTGTATAATATATTCAGAGCATCTACAATCTACGATTTCATCAATTAATCTACAATTTCGTCAATTATTACTACATCATCAAAATATACTATAGTCTATTACTACTATTACCAAATCATTTATCATCATCACCAAATTAACTTAACATAATCCATTAGTCCATGACAACATAAAAAAAAAAAAAACAAATTCCAACGATGACACAAAACAAAATAAAAGACCATCAAATATCCAACAAGAGAGAGCTGTGAGAAACTTAAAAGATTCTCTAGGAGAACGTGTTAATCTGGAAGACCAACCACACAACCTAGAGAGGAATTCAGTATTATGGATTCAGGTACGTTTCCGCATAATCTATTATTAATTTTTGGTGATACAATATAAATATTTCTAAGTTATAAGTGATAGTTTTTACTAAAAGTTTAGTCTCAACATAATCTGCATTATTTATGACCTTATTGCTTCGAAAAATCTTCCTAAAGAAACAGAAATTGGTCTTAAAGATAGTGCACCATGCACTCCATGATGAATATTATGACAACTAGTAAGTGAATAGTATCATGAATAGTATCAGATGAATAGTATTCGTAAACAATAACTTAAACAATATCCCCTAAACATTAATATAAATAGTACCCATAAACAGTGACGTAAACAATACCAACAACTATTATTTATGGAGATCTATTCTCATGCTGAAGTTGTTGTGTTGGCTTGTTTTTGAAATTTAAAGAAACAATATTAACTCATATTTCCAACAATCCAAACCACCATTTTCAAATACATTCTCGTTACCCACCTGTAATTCTTCGTTCATAAGATTCCTAACTTCATCTTCACCAAAAGGGCTCCTGAAAAGCTTTTTCACTACCATTGTATCCACTATTGCCAACAAGACCCTCAATATCAAAACCACATGAAGTGTGACATGGGGTTGGAATTAAACAACTCTAATAAACAAATCTCTTGCCTTCTCATTTGTACCAAAAACACCGTAAATGCATCAACGTTGCAACTCTTAACAACATATTTGATTTATTGAGAGATCTACAACATTTCACATCTCATGATAAATACAAAATTTCTCTTTTAACTTTGCTGGCCTAATTGTATATTGTGCATGAAATATAGTAAGAACATAATTTAGAGTATGTTTGGAATTACTTTAGATTGTGTAAAAATTTATTTGACAATTTAATATCCAAAATATGTTCGGTAAACTCACTTCAAAAGTGACTATTAAGGAGTTTGATTCTCAAATAATCAATTTTTGCATTGATTCTTAAAATTAAGAAATTGTTACTTCGCAAAACCTGTTTATTCATAATCAGATTTGTTTAGATAAAATATCAATATTACCCTTACAAAAACTTGTTTTTCCAAAAATACCCTACAGTAATAATTAACAATAAAAATAATATTTTAATTTTATTATTTTAATGAACCAAAAGCATGAGCTGCTGATACAGCCACCGGCAACATTTCCGGCAACAATTCTGACAACTGTAAACGGACTTCAGAAAACACCGTTGATACTAATGGACTCGAAATCGTCCGATCTAGATTATTCCAGTATCTGTTTCGGTGAAAATACAACGAATTTGGCTCACGCGCGGCTCAAAATCAGTGGTTGCTAAAACGAGTCAATCAAACGACCGCAAATCTAAATAAATCGGCATCACTTCCGGTGCGATCGGTGTCCAAGAAGAATGATAATGCCAGTGATGATATTTACGCGCCGCCATGCTTCGGTGACATTTGATTGCTCTGATTTTTACGAGGCTACCTGGGTCATTACCAATCCTCTTAAGATACTACCATCTTGTAGATCGGAAAATTTCAGACACAATGGTGATTGTTTCGTTGCCAACGAATGTCGCTGACAGTGTCGCCGGAGATTTATTGTTACTCCGGTGATTTCTTTTTGCATTTAATGATTAATTTATAAAATATTTTTGTAGTGTAAATAAATAAATAAACAAATAAATATTTTTTAAAGCCATATTTTTGTTTTACAGTAATTAACTAAAAATAAAATATTTCAAATAAACTAAAAAAATTATTGGATAAGATAATTTATAC
Organism: Murraya paniculata; assembly: GCA_030449075.1. Lineage (NCBI taxonomy): Eukaryota > Viridiplantae > Streptophyta > Magnoliopsida > Sapindales > Rutaceae > Murraya > Murraya paniculata. Next base: position 682,558 of record JAEVFN010000098.1, on the reverse strand, counting down.
ATCACTATTAAAAAAGTATGCACATTTTTGTAATTGCACATACAAAACAATTAACTTACCCAATTTTAATTTACCGAACACTTAACTAAATTATTCACAAAACTAATTATTGAAACTAAATTATTTACGAAACTGATTATTGAGGAATCTATATTAGAAGTGATTATTTGGAAAGTTAAAGCAATACCAAACATACCTTTAGCTCTTCTACAGTTTTTTAAGCTAATTAAACTTGGTTAAAAAAAAAAGGTGGGGATATATACCCTAAAAATTACTCTCAATACTCATATTTTTATAAAAATTTTTACTATAAAAATATCATGGTTTAAATTACTATCAAAGACACTTTATTATGAGCATATATAATATTATGGCTTTTACTAAGTTGCAGCTGCTGTAACTTACAGCAGCTGCAAAAATAACATAAACAGTACCACACGTGGGTACTGTTCATGTTGTTTTGCAGCTGCTGTAAGTTATAGCAGCTGCAACTTAGGGATTTCCTAATATTATTATTTTGAACACTCATTTAAGACACTACAATCAATGTTTAATTTTTTTACCGATTTTAAATCTTAAATTTGTTCTACCAAATACTAAGATAAATATTTATAGAGGCAACTCAATATATGAAGATTTTAACTTTAATGAGATATATGTGATTCTTTTGATTTTCAAGTTTGCAACACAGAATTTTTAATGAAATTTTGAGAATGAAGAGGCACATTCATTCTAATACTTCAGTTTTAGATTTCCAATGTGTGTTAGTTTCTTTGCAATTCAAAGATTTAGTCTCTTATTCCCAAAATCTTTTCTAATTTTTCTGTTTCTTTTGGGCTATAAACAGTTTTATGAATCTGCATTTTGTTGCTAGATATCGCTGGTTGTAACAATTATCTTGGGGTATGAAATCTTAACTTCAAATATTTTTATTTGTGCACAAATTCTGTCTATTACATGGGGACTGAAGTTTTATTTTTAGATTTACATGATATGTATGTTTGGTTGGATTAAAATGATTAAAATGATTAGTCCCTTGTTCTTAATGTTTTCTAATTTTTCAGTTTTTTCTAGCCGGGGATTGTGTTCTTATGTGGCGTTTGTATTATTTTGATGAACAGACAACAATCATTTGCTTTAAAATATTTTACAGTTTGTTTTGATGAACAGCCATAGTATTTACAATTTTGTTAAAATTATTGTATGTGCGTCTGTATTCTTTTACAATTTGCTTCAAAATATTTTAAACTATTTCACAATGTGCTTTAAAGTATTCTTTTAATGAACAGGCATGTAATATTTCCTAGAGGACATGGCTTCAACTCAAACTTTCAATGTTAATTCAGAATGCATAATGCACATTATCCTGAGTTCACTCCAAACAAGAACGTTCAGCTTACGAAAATTGAACAAAAGATCAACAACCGAAAATTTACTTACTTTTATTTTGCGTATCCTCTTCCTTTATTTTCTTCTCCCACCTACCCTTCTTGAAGTCCAACAACATTTCAGGCATTTTCTCCACCAATTTGGCTGTGTTTGCTCATTATTCTGCTGCTATTCTTTCAACCTTGTGCCCTTTCCTCTTGGTTTTCATTTCTTTCATCTCCGGATCATATGGCTAACCTTGCCCTCCCATTGCGGGTCGAGCTCTATGGCAAGCACTGATGCCAAGCGGCTTCCATGCCCAACTCCCAGTAACCGCACACACCCTTGGTTAGTAATAGTTCATTTTTGTACTTTGCCAACTTCTCCCGCCACAAATACTGGTACTCTGAAGCAGCCTTTGCCACGAAACTTGCTGCTTTCCCATACATGTTTACGAGCAAGGAAAATACATGTGCTGGTCTGCTTGATATAATAATTACCACGAACTGAAACAATAAACTTACAATAGGAAGAAATATTAATTGGAAGCATTTTAAATAGTCAATTTTCAGGATAAACACAATTATTTTCAATAACCTACAAATGTTTAAGCAAGTGACAATATACACCGAATTCCCAACAAGTTTTATGAAAACTGTAGAAACTGGTTTGGCAAAAACTAGCTTTTCAAAGTTCATTAAACTAACTCTGAAAACATGCTTGTTAAAAACACATCTAAAGTCCTAACTAACCCCCAAATATGTCTTTAACACATCATCTACTAAAAGGGCCAATGGAGACTGTATTTAAAAAGAATCTTTTAGAAATTTAGTGAAAATTTCTACTGGGTTCTTATGATTTTTGTCAAAAACAAAAATCTTAATTTTCTCAAAATTTTTTTTTCTTCCAAATTATATTTCCTTAAATAATAACAAGGACTGCCTTTTATTAATGCTTTAAATATTTTTTATATTTTCGTTAACTAGCCGAGACTTCTAAACCTGAAAGCTAAATAAATAAAACTAAAGTAATAAAATTACTTACTTGATAAGAGCTTGCTAAAGATTTCTACATGAATGCAAAACTTTTTATTGCTTTTGTTTACAAGTACAAAGTATTGACTCATGATTTTTTACAAGATTACTTCTCTAAGTCTTCTTCTTCTTCTTCGCTCACTCCTTAGTCTATATATACAACTGAGGACTTGATATACCATCTATGACTTTGTGTACAAAGGACAAAACTTTTAAAAGTACACTTTACATATGGTGAAAAGCCAAGGATTAATTAAAAAGTGAAAAGTAAAAAAATTGATTGGTTATTGTTGCTTGTAATGACTCATTGTGGGTAAGTAGTGATTGTCTACTGTTGTCTATGATGACTTACTGTCGGTAATAGAAGACAAGATGAAAAAGATGCCTTCACAGTTTTTTTCTTGTTGGGTAATGAGTAAAGGAAGGGCATCTATTAACACGTGACTTTGACTACTTTTTGACTAATGCTAGCTTGGCTAATGCTGACTAACATATTTTTGGTGGTGTCGTCTATCTGTCCATCATTTCATCAACAGCTTCAGCTATATCTTCATCTAAAAGTTTTGTATTGAACTAGGGGTTTACAGAAGTAATCTTTGTAAAAAAATCCTGAGTCAATACTTTGTACTCATAAACAAAAGTAATAAAAATTTTTGTATTCACATAGCAATCTTTAGCAAGCTCTTATCGAGCAAGTAATTTTATTACTTTAGTTTTATTTATTTAGACTTTGAGTTTAGAAATCTCACCTAGTTAAGGAAAGTATAAAAAATATTTAAAGCATTAATAAAAGGTGGTCCTTGTTATTATTCAAGGGAAAAGAGTTTGGAAGAAAAAGTTTTTTGAGAAAATTAAGGCTTTTATTTTTGACAAAGATATAAGAATCCAGGAGAAGTTTCTGCTGAATTTTTGAAAACTTCATTTTTAAACACAGTCTCCAGTTGGCCAATTTAGCCCGTTGATGTGTTGAAGGCATTTTTGGGCGTTAGAGTTAGTTTATTATTTAGAGTCAGTTTAATAAACTTTGAAAAGCTAGTTTAGTGGAATCAATAATCATAAGCATGGACGGAATTAGCTAAGGCTTAGGAGGGCTTGGTCCCTTCTGAGCTATTATTTATTTATTTTTTTTAAAGTACACCCCAATTTTGAAAAAGTTAAATAAAAGAAACTTAGACACATTTTTTAAATAATAAAATACTTATAGTTTAGTAGTAAAAATATTATTTAGTGGCTTCAGAGACTAGGTTCGGCTACCAATTATAAATCGGCTATTTTTAAAAAAGGTTCACGATGAGAAGTTAAAATTTGTGGGTTTTATCGTATAGGCCGTAAAATCGAAGGAGAATCATGTATCAAGGCAAATCAACACTTAAAAACTCTCTCAGACATGTTATCAAACATTTTGAGTTCAGAAAAAGACGTGTTTGAATATGCGGTTAAATCTACAAGAGACACCGCAAAAGCAATGGTTCAAGATCAAATTAATGACCAGGAGATTGAGTTTGGCTGCCGAGATAACGGAAGAGGACACAAAGCAAAACAAAACAGAGACACAGTTCGTTTACAAATCAAATGATAAATGTTTAATGCACTGAAACCATAGATGCAGAATCAGTGAAGATGGAAGCCAGACCTTATTCTGAACTTCGCGTTAGTTTTATGGTCATTTTATCAACTTAGAAAGCAGAGGTTATTCTTATTTTTCAAAAGACTTGCTCTTTCACATTCTCAGGCACAAACAAACACTATAGACTAAACTGAAGAATTTGTCACTCAAAATAGTTCAACCCTACCAGATTTGGACTCGGACAATCGTTTATAGAAAGTTACTTCAAAAGCACTCAATCAGATATTTAGGAACTAAGTGTGAAAATAATTAAACATGGTAAGTAGGAAAAAATCATATTAAACTATGTTATAAATTGACCTAATGGCACTTTGTTTATTACAATTTTGAAATACTCACAACTCGCATAAATTTTCTATGGAGACTGTAGAAATGGCGTGATATGTCGATTCCACTTAAGCCTTTCCTTGTAAAAAGACATAAACCTTCTTAGAGAGGAGGTGAAAGGAAAAACAATGGGTGATTCACCATACGAGTTGTTTGGTAGAATTGCTGTAGTATGATCAATTTAATTGGCATGCAGCCTAAAGCAACACAAATAGTTAATGAAATGAAAGAGAAGTTGACATGCATTCAGAAGCTCCCAGGTTACATTTTAATGGAAGAGAATTTGGTCTAGCATGCACGATAAGAGCCACTCAATTAGCCCAGAATACTTGCCAAACATAACCCACAAAAGGACTCTCACTTTTCTGATTTGGAAAACCCTTAATGGTGGACGTAGGCAAGTCATCCTTGGCTAGCAAAGCAAAGCTCTTCATCTTCATACAAGACCCCTCTTCCTCTAAATTCATTTCAAATTTCACTAAGATTGAATCTGATGCTTGCCATTTCTGCATTGTCAAACACGTATTTATAGCCATGCATCAAGAAAAACGTTATGAGAAGATTAGATTAGATCCCTGCTTTCCCATTGACCTAATGAGGCATCGAATTTATTCTTGGGAATACAACACGCACGGGACCAGCTAATAAACATCCATTAATGGTTCGTTTTGCATTTTTCTTTCCTAGGTGCTGCTTTCATGTTTTGACATGCTGCATAAATGGAATGAAAAAGAAGCATAGACTTCGTGATCATGAGGTGATCAAAACAAGAAGCATATTGATGAAGCAACTTGCGGTGAATGATCTATTCATTTATATTGACCTTTTAATTCTTTCAAAGGATGAAAATGATATTCATAACCATTTGTCTAATCTAATTGGAGACACATACAAGCGCTGACCAACAGAATATTTTAAAAGGATATGACTTGGCAAAAAAGATAGCGAAAGCATTGAAGTTGAAAAAGAATAGTCTTTGCCCCGACATTAATTAATCAGCATAGTATTTGGTTCATTTTCAGTTGCTTTAGATAACAGCCAACTAATTTATTTTTGTTGTAGTTCTTTTAATTTGATAAACCTTCACCATGAACTTGTATCTGTTTCTTTCTCTATTGTAGCTGAATAAAAATAGTAAATCTTAGACCATTATTGATCTTTTATATACAATTTTTAAACCAACTAATTTACAAATGCCAAAGTTTAAAACTCATCTTAGAAAGTTAGTAGAAACTATAAAGAATACAGATGACCAAAGATGAGAATACAATTAATCAGTCAGCCATATTTGGGACTCCATGCTCTGCACCACACAAGCAGAACAAGATGAAATTACAGAGACTTAATTGGTTTATGGCTTCTGACAAGCCTCACTAAAAATTATCGTCTTTGGTAGAAATGAAACTTAAGCTGGATAAGCAAGTAAAAAAACCAACAATTCTTGATCAAACACATCCCATGCAGTTCCTCCCAACGCAAGCAACTCCAATATTGCAGCTTTGAAATTTGAACCAATCTGCACAAACTGCTGCGTACAGTCAACTGTACAAGTAGACCAATAGGGTCGTTGTTATAACAGAGTCGGATTGGGTACAAGGCATAAGGGCTTTGAATGGAATCATGTTTAATCTCATATCTCAATCAGCCATCAGTAACCAAGCAAAGATACTAAGTTTCAGTTCCCAGTCCCAGAAGGGGACCTAGGTGAACAACGTTTAACATTTGTGCTTTGAATAATTTCATTATCCAGACCATGTTTTCAATTACAAATTTTTTGAATTCATGGGCAGTGATCAATTTGAAACAAACATTCACCACTGGCAGCAATGTAAATGTTACATAGCAGAAGTCATCGTATGTTAAACTTCTTCCACTATGTGTCGCCTGAGCTATTGTAGAGTCCTATTCGTCTGGGCCTGGTGTTATTATAGTCAAATAAATCTTTGGTTTTTATTTACTTGTAGAAGTGGTCCACTAATTCAGCACTTGTTGCTATCTTTTAGCTATGTTTTGGTCATTTTCTGTTGAAGTCTTTGTACAAATTCAGAGTCCAAGAGTAAATAAAGTTTATCTAGTATTGGAGGCTTTGGTCTTCCTCGAATTAAATCAAGTTTACTTGTTTATTCTTTATTTAGTTGTCTACTACAATTGGGAAACAAAAGCAAATGATTATGGAGGGCTTTACTTCCTTGCAACAGACCAATTACAAGTTCAGTTACATTGTCACGTAACAAAATGGTATCAGAGCAAGGCATGAAGGAACCACGATTGAAAAGCTTAGAAACTGAAGTAAGCTCCCTTGCAGCTGGTCAAGAACGAATGGTCAAGGAAATGCAAGAGATGTTCTTAGCAATGAATGCCCGATTTGATCAAATGTCTAGTAGTCAAGCTCGTGAGCAAGGTGAATATTCTTATAATGTAGCACATAAAAGCGGTGGAAAAAGGAACACTAGGGGAGGAGGCAGCCAAGAAACTTTCTTCAAAAGTCATCTCCCAAGAACAGTCAAGTTGGACTTCCCTCACTTCAATGGAACAGAAGATCCTACAAGGCAAAATTGATTTGCTATAATTTTACCATAGAACATAAGAAGGAAAAGGATAATGTGGTTGCAGATGCATTATCTAGGTAGAAGGAAAATAGTAGAATTAATGTAATTTTAGCTCCAGTTCCTAATTGGCTGAAGTCCTCCAAATAGAAGTGCGAAGCAATTTAGCTTTGCAGCATTTGGTAAAATTGTGTGAATAGGGAGAAATTGTAGGGTTTTGGAAATATCAAGATGGAGTTTTTTATTTCTTGAATCGAATTTATTTGTTAGCAGACTCATCTTTAATGCTTGCAATTTTAAATAAAATGCATTGAAGCACCCATGAAGGGTATCACAAGACTTTGCAAAAAGGTGAGATTAGTATTTTACTAGGTAGGAATGAGCAAAAAAATAAGAGAATTCATCAAACAGTGTGATACTTGTCAAAGACAAAAGGCGGAAAATATAGCTCCAGCAGGACTTCTTCATCCACCTTTACAAGTATGGCTACATCTTAATGGATTTCATTGATGCCCTCCCAAATTCTAAAGGGAAGACACGCATGTTTGTAGTTGTCAATAGATTGTCCAAATATAGTCATTTTATTCCAATATCTTATCCTCACATAACTGCAACCATTGCTCTCAAGTCTGCTTTGAACAAGTTTTAAAATTATAAGGCATGTCAAAGGTATTGTGTGTGACAGAAACTCAACATTCACAAGCTTGTTTTGGAAAGAATTATTCAAGTTTCAAAGAACTAGATTCAATTTGAACTCCTTATCACCTACAAACCGACAGACAAATGGAGGCAGTGAACAAGATAATTAAGATGTATCTAAGGTGCTTCACCAACCACAGACCAAAACAATAGGTCAAATGGATTCCATAGGCAAAATTTTGCTACAACACTAGCACTCACTCATCAACGAAGTAGACCCCATATGAGGTGGTATCTGGCAAACCACCACCCACATTATTGACTTATGTTCCAGGAACAACTCAGGTGGAAGCTGTTGATCATATACTAAGGAGCATAGATGAAGTAATTAAAGAATTAAGCGAGTAGTTGTCTTGTGCCCAGAAGCGTATGAAGAAGAAATATGATACCAAACATAGTAATAAAAGCTCTAAAAAGAAATCTTAAGTTATTGCCAAGGTTTTATAGAACATTTAAGATCATCTAGAATGTGGAAACTATGACATATAAGTTGAAGTTACCAGAATGCTCTAAAATAATTTTGTCTTTCACATAACCTTATTGAAAAATTGAATTGGCTCTCATATGGTGGCTAATCTCAATCTTCCAATAGTTTCTGAAGTTGAGGACTTAGATTTGTCAACGCCAAGCAATTCTCGACAGGCGTACAACGAAAATAAAGACAAAGTTCTAGTTCATTGGCAAGGATCATCACCCGTTGAAGCAGCTTGACTCTCATATGGTAGCTGATTTCAATCTTCCAATACTTTCTAAAGCTGAGGACTCAATTTTGCCAATGCGTTAAGCAATTCTCAACAGGTGTACAAGAAAAAAGAAAGATGAAGTTCTGGTTCATTGGTAAAGATTATCACCTGCTGAAGCAACTTGGGAGAATGCTGATCACTTGTGGATGGGTTTCCAGATTTTCATCCTTGCGGACAAAGAGGATTTCAAGGAGGGAAGAATGTCACATGAGCTGTTGTAGAGTCCTATTCGTCAGGGATAGTTGTTGTTAGACAAATACTCTTAATTTATTACTTGTAGAAGTGGTCCATTAAGTCAGCATTTGTTGCTGTTTACTTGAAGAAATAGTCAACGAAACAAAAGATCCTTCAAGTTGGGTTTACAAGGCTGAGTAATTTTTTGAGCTACATCATACTCTAAATGATAAGAAGATGATCTTAGCTTCACTTAATTCAGAGGGTGATGGACAATTGTTGTTCCAATTGACGAGAGAAGAAACTTTGTTTGTCACATGAGAGGTCTTCAAGCGAGGATTACAAAGCAGGTATAGTCTAACTTAATTTCAAGATCTTTTTGGGGATATAACAAAATTGTAGTAGCTAGGTTCCATAAGAGATTATCTGTTAGGTCCATCTCATTTAGGTGGCCCAAGCCCAAAGCTTTATAAGTTTGGGTAGTTAAGTAATTAAAAAAATTTGAAGGTGCTAGATGAAATTTTAATTGAAATTAGGTTTTGAAAACATTATATAAGAAGAATGAGTGGAGGCGGTAGTAGCATTAAACAATCACCAAAGACAAGAGAGAAAGAGAGAGACAGTGGCGTGCTTTTAGAATTGAGGGCAAGGTTTTCAATCTTTGATTGGACGATCGGAAGACGAATTTAATTCCGTTTTCTCCCAAATTGGGAAAGTAAGTTTCTGATATTGCCCTCTACAATCCTATTAGTCTTGATTTTTATTTTATTCCCACATTAGCTATTATTTTAGTTACCCACTTGTTAGAGAGACAGATGTTAGGCTGTTATTCTAAGCCAAGATTGTTGAGATTCTCAATATTGTTAGCCTCTAGTATTATTTAGAGAAGAATTTGTATTGTAATTCTATTAATATAGTGGAAGATTATATTGATTTTTCTAGTTTTGGGTTTTTCAAGTAAAAATTTGTCTCCTGTGGTTGGTTTATTGCTTGAGATTGTGTTAGATTATTTCCTGGTTATTTATTTCTAATTTACATCTTATTTTAATCATACAAAAAGAGAAAGAGTTTTTTTAGACTTAATTTTCAGCTGTTTGTGTGGGTTTCTTTCCCAACAGAGTGGTATCAGAGCATCAGATTTTGTGTTCTTATTATTTATGTGGTTGAGTTGGAGGAGTCATCGGCATGCATAATTAAATTAAAGTAATGAAATTATGATATTTGGAAGTCTAGGATGGAGGATCCGTTGTACATGAAATATTTATATGAGCCAATTGAAAGCGAAGAAGCTAGATCCGCCGATTTAGATGTAAGAAATGGACGCAATTAAATCAGAAAGTCGTTGGTACTATTAGGTTATGGATTGATCAAAGTGTGTACTACTATATCATGAAAGAATCCAGGGCTGATATTCTTTAGAGAAAATTATAAATAATTTATGAACAGCTAACAGAATAGAATAAAGCCAATTTGATGAAAAATCTTGTTAACTTAAAATACAATGAGGTACACAGTATAACTGAACACACTAATGAGTTTCAGGGCTTGGTTAATCAGTTGATTACTATAAAAATTATTTTAGATGATGAGTTACAAACACTGTTGTTGCTTAGTTCTTTGCTGACAGTTGAGAGATATTATCGGTGTCAGTAAATAATTCAGTACCGAATAGCAAATTAACCTTGGATATAGTTACAGATATGCTACAGAATAAAGAATCTAGAAGAAAGAGTGTTGAAGCAGTTTTCTCTGAATCAAATGCACTCATTTCAAAAAAGCAAGAAAGGCAGAAGAGTAAAGTAGAAATTCTCGCCAGCAAAATAATGAAAACCCTAGAGGAAGATCTAAGTCCTAGATGAAAAACATAAAGTGCTTTCATTGTTAGAAAATAGGTCACGTTAAAAGGGATTGTGGATTGCAAAAAAGAGAACAGGTAAAAGAAAAGTGTGATACTTGGAAAAATAAAAAAATGAACACCGTAACCATAGTTGATGGTGATACTGTAAATCCCAATTGCCATACCAGGGAATCAGGTGATTGATTCGGGAGCTTTGTCTCATGTTATTGCACATTGTGATTATTTCACATCCTACATTAATGGTAATTATGGCCATGTTTGGATGGGAGATGAGGGAGCATCCAAGATTGTGAGTATATGGGATATTTACTTAGGAACTAGCATTGGGTGTAAGTTTTTGTTTAAAGAAGTCAACATGTACTAGATATTCGTTTTAATTTGATCTCTACAGGCAAGCTTGATGATGATAATTATATTAACCAATTTGGTGAAAGAAAATAGAGCTTACCAAAGGCTCCTTAGTGGTAACTAATGGAAGGAAAGTAAACACTCTCTATGTGATAGAAGTCAAGATCAAGAAAGATGATGTGAATGTGGCTATAAAAGATTCTGACATTGAGACATGGCACAAAAAGCTTGGTCACATTGGTGGGAAAAGGTTAGAAACTCTTGCCAGAAAAAGATTTCAACCTAACTTTACAAGTATGTCCTCAAGACTTGTGTTTATTGGTTAGTTGGAAAGGCACATAAAATAGTTTTTAAAAGCTTTTCTCCATCAAGAAAGTTACAAATACTTGATTTGATTTACATTGATGTTTGCATGATGCAAAGTAGGTCGATAGAAAGTGCATTTTACTTTGTGACTTTTATTATAACTATTCTAGAAAAGTATGGGCTTTTACTTTGAAATCTAAAGATTAGTTGCTTGATGCATATAAGTTCTTTCATATTTATGTTGAGAGAGGGACATGAAGAAAAATAAAATGTGTTAGGGCAGATAATAATGGTGAGTATAGAAGCACCATTTGAGCAATATTGCGGATCCCATAAAATCATATTTGAGAAGACTGTACCAAAAATCCTGCAGCAGAATGGTGTTGCAAAAAGAATGAACAAAACAATTGAAAAAAGAATCAGGTGAATGCTTTTTAATGCCAAATTTCCTAAATTTTTTTAGGCAGATGGTATGGATACTATAGTTAATTAGATTAACCTTTCTTCTTTAGCTTTATTCGATAGTGATGTACTTGATTGAGTTTGGACTGAGAACGATGTTTCTTATAAACATTTAAAAGTGCTTGGTTACAGAACATATGTTTACATCTGTAAAGATGAGAAATCGAAGCTTGATAATAAAGTCAAGGAATGCATTTTCTTAGGCTATGGACATGAAGATATGGGATCTAGTGGCAAGAAAATTGATTAGAAGTAAATATATTGTGTTTCTTGAAGATCAGATAATTAGTGATGCAGAGAAGAGTGATGAGTCTCAGTCATCTTTAGAGATTCCTATTATTCCAACTTCAGTTTCTCCACATGTAGTTTATGATGATTATACTGGAAAGGATAATAATGATGGTCCGGCAGAACCAGTTGAAAAAGTACCTTTAGAACCACTACCACTACCAGTTGAGCCAGAATTGAGAAGATTCACTAGAGAACTACGACCTTTAACTAGATATCCTCGATATGAGTATGTGATGCTTAAAGATGGATGGGAGCCAGAATGTTTTGAAGAAGCCATATCTCACCAACATAAAAGTGAATAGGTTAAAGCCATGCAAGAGGAGATGAAATTCTTAGATGAAAACCATACTTATGACTTAGTAAAGTTTCTTAAGGTAAAGAGGACAATAAAGAACAAATGGGTTTACAGGTTAAAGACTGAAAATCATTCACAACAGTGGTACAAGGCTAGTTTAGTTATTAAAGGTTTCAATCATAAGATATGTGTTGATTTTGAAGAAATATTTTCTCCTCTAGTGAAGATATTTTCTATCCAAGTTGTTCTAAGATTAGCAGCTAGCTTGAATTTGGAGATTAAATAGTTTGATGTAAAGACAACTTTCTTACACACTGACTTAGAAGAAGAAATATACATAGAGCAACTTGAAGGGTTCAATGTCAAAGGCAAAGAAAAACTTGTGTGTAAGTTGAAGAAAAGTTTGCATGGGCTAAAATAGGCACCAAGACAGTGGTACAAGAAGTTTGATTCTTTTATGGAGAATCATTGCTTCAGCAAGACTATGTATGACCATTGTGTTTTTGCGAAGAAGTTTGGTGATGATGATTTTATCATTCTTTTGCTTAATGTGGATGACATGTTGCTTGTTAGCCAGGATGCTAGTAAGATTGATAATTTGAAGAAAGAGCTTAGCAAGTCTTTTGTAATAAAGACTTGAGACTGGCAAAACAGATTCTTGGTATGAAGATTTCCCGTGATAGAAAATTTAGGAAGTTATAGTTATCTTAAGAAGTATATGTTAACATGGTTCTTGAAAGATTTAATATAAGCAATGCAAAATATATTTATTCTCCACTTACAGGCCATTTCAAGCTTAATTCCAAACATTGTCTTACAAGTGAGAAAGAAAAGCAAGAGATGAGATGGGTTCCTTATGTTTTAGTAGTTAGCAGTTTGATGTACGTCATGGTTTGTACAAGGCCAGATATTGCTCATGTAGTTGGTGTAGTTAGTCAGTTTCTCCCTAATCTGTGCAAAGAGTGCTGGATATGAGTGAAATGGATTCTCAGATATCTCAGAGGTACTTCTAGAGCATGTCTATGTTTTGGCAGTAACAAACATGTGTTACAAATGTACACATATGCATATATGGTAGGAGATGTTGATTCTAGAAAATCTCTATTAAGATATTTGCTCACCTTTGTAGAGGAAGTAGTCTCATGGCAGTCTAGACTTTAGCAGTGTGTTGTTTTATTTACCACACAAGTAGAGTATATTGTAATTACTGAAGGTTACAAAAAAACCTTGTGGATGGAGAATTTCCTACAAGAGTTGAATGTGAAACAAGATTGCTTTGTTGTACACTGCGATAGTCAGATTGCCATTCACTTGGTAAAGAATTTGACATACCAATGGAAATTCAAACATATTGATGTAAGGTATCATTAGATACAAGACGTGCTTGAGAAGAAACAGTTACAGATTGAAAAGATTCACTCAATGGAGAATGGATTAGCTATAATGACAAAGTCATTGCCTAAGGAGAAACTGAAAAGTTGTATGCAGAAAATGGCCTTGATGATGCCCCCGTATGATCTAAAGGGGGATATTTGTTGGCTCCATTTCATTTGGGTGGCCCAAGTCCAAAGCTTTATATGTTTAGGTAACTAAGCAACTAAAGAAAACTTAAAGGGGCTAGATGAAATTTTCATTGAAATTAGGTTTTCAAAACATTATATAAAGAAGAATGAGTGGAGGTGGCAGTAGCATTAACAATTGCAAAAGACGAGAGAGAAAGAGAGAGACGTGGCGTGCTTTTAGAATTGGGGGCAAGGTTTTTTATCTTTGATTGAATAACGAAAAGGCGAATTTAATTCTGTTTCTACAATTTTATTGGTCTTAATTTTTATTTTATCATCTCATTAGTTATTATTTGACAGTTTGAATCTAGTTGAACTGAAGGAAATATGGGACAAAGAGCTCTGCTTCAATTGCGATGAAAAACTTATCCCAAGCCATAGGTGTAAAAGTTACTTTTTTGAAGGCCATTGGCCGGATGAGGAAAATGATGTCGCTACAAATGAGACAAGAGAGGCATACATGGTTAGAGCATTATTGGAAGTATCTCTTCACACTATTTATGGATCTAGAGCCCCTCAAACCGTGAGGGTCCATAATTTTTTAAGCAATAACGCTGCTGAAAGGGTGGGGATTAATTCTACTGGAGAAGAGTAATTTGAGGTGGCTATTGCAAATAGAGAAAAAATTTCCAATGCTGGGCCTTGTAAGCGTGTACGTATGACTATTCGAGGAATCCCAATCCTTGCTGACCTCTATATGCTTCCTTTATCGTAGGAGCTCAAAAATTGAGGACATTGGGCCCTATAATTTTGGATTTTTCCAAATTATTTATGCAATTGAAAGTTGATGGGAGAGAAGTTTAGCTGAAGGGTTTGGCACCTTCAAGTATCAATTGTAGATGAGAAAGATATATATTCCCTCTCGGCATTAAATACGGTAAAGGTGGAGCAATAGTAAAAATATATTCCCTCTTGGCAATTTCTAACTTAGAAATTGAACATGTGTTGTAAAATTTGAAAGATATTTTTCAAGAAACCCATGACCTATCACCCCCTAGATCACATGACTGCATGATTCCATTACAAAATGGAAGTAGCCCTGTGTGTAAGGCCATATAGAGATATCCTCACTTCCAAAAGAATGAAATTGAGAGGCTAGTAGCTGATATACTAAATTTAGGGCTGATTCATCCCAGCCAGAGTCCATGTTCATCTCTAGTGCCGCTAGTAAAAAGGCATGATGGATCTTGGCGTAGTTGATTGATTACAAAGCCCTGAACCAGATCACAATCAAAGATAAATTTCTAATACCGGTCATTGATGAATTACTTGATGAATTTCATAGAGCCAAATATTTTACAAAATTAAATTTACGATCATGATACCACCGAAATTCGGATGCACCCCAATGTTATCTCCAAAATAGCATGCAATATGCACATTAATTAATTGGTATTGAGATTTGCCCAAAAATGATGTTGCAATTTGATTTCCTTCTAAATATACTATTAGTTAAAATTTTAATAAGTTAGGATAGTGAGTCCTTCGTGTACATTAATAGTCTTAACGGCCTATCTCTATTTTAGCAAGAGATATGTGAGAAATGTTGCAACAATGCATTTTGATACTTGACTTGTATTAATTTTGATTGTGCAGGAAATTAAAATAGATTAAGACTGATTTTATGTTATTGCTTTAGAGATGTTTCATCAACGCTCGCTTCTGCGGCGTTACTCTAATCATCACTTGGAAAGAAATTAAAAGAACTTAAATCAACATTTTATTATGCCCTAAGGTTCAAGTTATATATTCAAATAAGTAAATATTTGTTAGTTTTAAGCATTAGATTTGATGTAGACATATAAATTATTAAGATTAGAGAAAGATGATTTTATGTTTAGTGGATGGGGTAAATAAATGTCAAAAGTAATAAGAATTTTTTTTATATTAATTACCTTTACACCATAGACAGTTTAGTAATACAAGTTTTAGGTAAAATATGAGTTTCAAAAATTATTTTTAGTATGCAAATAACCCTATCCCAAAAGGAAATAGACATAAAATAAAAATAGGAAGGGTACTAAGGAAGCAATCGTAATTGTTTGTTCATAATTAACATTCAACGGACTCCTCTCTAATAGATTGATTCAATGATATGTATACAAGAAAAAAGCACAAAATAACCCACAATAACACATCACATCACATCACACACTCATATCAGATTAATATATTTATCATTTTATTAAATCATAGTTTCAATTTTTCTGATAGCTGATCATTACGCAAATCTACGTGCAGATACAACATAAGAGAAATAATTAATTAGCAAAATCATTTGCATCTGCCCAAAGGACATGGATAGATATAGTCCTTTCGAGCATTCTTAGTCTTCTTGGTCAAGCACTCTTCACTTGTAAGCCCTGCGCAATCGACACTCTAAGGTGATGCTGCAGGATTAAGAGAAAGTGAAGCATCTGTTTGAGATTCATGCGATGAGTAATGGCTAAAATAAACATGCTTTTAGTGTTTGCCACTACAAGCAAAGCCAAGATAATGAAACTGAGATTCTTCGACATTTTCAATTTCTTAATTAAATTACAAGTTACTTAATTGGAATTAAAATAGATGTGCGAAAATTGAAAATACAAGAGGAACTATATATATGATTGAATATTGAGAAAGGAGTTCGAATGGCGTAGTGGGATTGAAGATTTTATGAATGAGCATTAAATAAATTATAATGCATTTATTTGTATTAAGTATTGATTCTTAAAATCTTATTGCATTATGATGGTAGTTGCAACATACCTCTAATTAATTATTGTTTTCGTTAGTTTTAGTTTTTTGTTATTTTTTTAATTTTTTTATTTTTTTTCTATTTATATCAATTGACAAGCCACTAGTTTTACTATTTGAAGGTATTGCCATTACCCGTTTTCTCCAATGAAATTTGATCAAATTTCAGTTATACTTATAATACACTGGGATTCTAAATTTAAAAAAATGAAAGACATTTACCTAATGAGAATTTTACATTATTTATTAACAATTATAAGTTTATATTTTTCAAAAAAAATTAGAAATTCGTGCCTTCTAACTTGATAGTGAAGTTGTTTTTTCTTTTTTCAAAACAAAAGAGAAAAGTAAAATATCAATGCAGGTCTCAGGGAATTGTAATCACTTTGTAATCACCGACATGAACCAAATGTTATATGTAAATTTGAATTAATTCGTTTTAAAAAATCAAAAACCTAAGAGCTTAAGACAAAATGACAACCAAAGAGCGTGCCTGACTTTGCTTTTCTATACTTGTATTTTCAAAATTGAAAAAAAATAAAGGAAATTTTATTGAGACTATTTGACAATGCATATTTTTGGAATTTGAGGTTGACATTAGAAAAAAAAATTATTTATCAAATTGCCTATGATTCAAACACACGTTTAAATAATAATTTTTAAATTTTTCATGTCTCAAATATACTCTCTCTCTCTTTTTTCTTAAACAGGCATCAAATACCATTAATTAAACAAAAGGAAAATTACAAGGGAAAAAATATAATTACAAAACATGCAAGTACATGATAATATATTGTTAATAAAAAAAAAAGCAGTTAAAATGGTGCAATTTCATTGCGAGCATGCACACTAAGGGCTAGTTTGGAAGCGCTGTAACTTTTAAAATAATTACTGTTAGCTGTGCTGTAAAAACAGTTAGCTATGAAAAGAATCTGTTAAGTGTTTGGTAAATTTTATTTTCAGAAGTACTGTGAGTTTTAAAAGCAATTATAGACGTCTGATAAATATTACTGTTAAATTGCTGAGAGAAAATAAATGACTAAAATGTACATAATGTAAGATAAAATTTACTTATACATATAAAAACATGTACATACAATATTTTTAATTATGTATTATAATAATTTTAACTAAAAATAAAATTTATAATATATTGATTTTATTATTTTTTTTTATCTTAAAACAATTGATAATTAAATTTATAATATAGTAAAACAAATTTAATAATAATTCGACCAACAAATTGATATTAATAAATTTATATTGATGAATTATAATAAAAATTTATTAAAATATTAATTTTGTTTCCAATTTGAATAAGGATAATTTTGGGTTTAGGTAATAATTTTAAGGATATTTATGTAATTATATTAAAGGATAAAATTGATTCTCAAAATCAAAATTTAAAAGTTATTCCTTCCTGAAAGAAATCAAGAAAGTGTTGTTTGGATTGAAAGAAAAATTTCAGAGAAAATACCTTATTCTTTGTTTTGGAACTTTCATTTCTTAATCATGTGATGATTACAACTAATATTTATATATGCATATTAATCACATCAATTCATAATTAATTACAATTAACTAACTCTTAATATTTAGCTCAACACCAATAACATACACGTGAAGCATCATAACAACTTAACAACTTATGCTGAGCTGGCTATTGTGCTATTTACAGCTTCAGCTGACTTGGCATTGAGCAACCTTGTGATCTTAGGCTTAGTCTTCTCATACTCTGCATTATGAGCTTCCTTAACAGCCCCCGTCAAACTCAAGGGACAAGAATGTGCATTGAGTTTGGATCTCAGAAAGTTGAAGTGTGTGAATGATAATGGTTTGGTCAGAATGTCTGCAATTTGCTCTTCACTTTGAATGTAGTGAATGTTCAGTGCCCCTGCAACAACTTTATTACTAACAAAATGCATATCAATTTCAATATGCTTTGTTATGGAATGATAAACAGGATTTCTAGCCAATTCTATAGCACTCATGTTGTCACACCAAATAGAAGGCTTATCTATACAATGAACCCCTATCTCAGCAAGCAATGATTGCAGCCAAACAAGTTCAGCACTTGCAGATGCAAGTGCTATGTACTCACTTTTTGCACTGGACCTTGTAATAACTGATTGCTTCTTTGAAGACCAAGAAATCATAGAAATCAAATTGTTACCTAGGTAAATATAGTAGGCACCAACAGATTTCGTATCATCTAAATCACATGCCCAATCAGCATCAGTAAAACCAGTAAGTTTCCTGTCACCATGCCTAATGAATGTAAGACCATAATCTTGTGTGGCTTTTAGATATCTCAGGACTCTTTTGCAAGCCATCAGATGTTGAAGTGTAGGAGCAGATACATACTGACTGAGTTTGTTGACAGAGAATTCAATTTCAGGTCTTATTAAAACTAACTACTGCATTCCCCCAACAATGCTTATGTAGGTGGTTGGATCATCAATGTATTACCCAAGATGTCCTTGAGTTTCCTTCTGCAGTTTGGAACCAGTGCTCATAGGGGCGTCAACACCCTTGCACTCAAGCATGTCAACTTTGGATAAAAAATCTCTGATATATTTTTTCTGAGAGAGATAAACACAATCTACACCATAAAGCACCTCAATTCCCAGAAAATAAGACAACTTGCGAAGTTCTTTTAATGCAAAAGCAGAACTAAACTATACAATGAAGCTTTCCAAATCTGCACCATTTGATCCAGTGATTAAAATATCATCAACATAGATGAGCACTAGAATTATGGACATGCTGGTCTTTCTTATGAATAAGGATGTATCGGCTGTAGAGTTCTCAAAGCCCCACTACAACAAACATCCTTTAAGCTTCTCATACCAAGCTCTTGGAGCTTGCTTAAGACCATACAAAGACTTATGAAGTTTACAAACAAAATCATATTTCTGTACATCAACAAAGCCTTCTGGTTTATCCATAAAGACTTCCTCAGTTAGATCACCATTAAAAAAGGCATTGTTGACATCAACTTGCCTTATTGTCCATTGATTCATGACAGTTAGACTCAGAACAACCATGACAGTAGCTGATTTGATCACTGGACTAAATGTTTCAAAATAGTTCACCCCTACAATCTGTTGAAACCCTTTAGCTACCAGTCTCGCTTTGTATTTTGCTAGGCTACCATCTGTATTATACTTGATTCTATATAACCATTTGTTACCAACTACCTTCTGATCAGCTAGTCTTAGAACCAAAGACCATGTATTATTCTTAAGTAAAACATTATATTCATTTGTCATGGCTACCAACCAGTTGGGATCATTTAAAGCTTCATGAACTGTGTCTGGTTCCTTATAAACAAGTGCAGCATTATAGACCTTAGGTTTGAAAATACCAGCCTTGCTTCTGGTTATCATATGATGTGTATTTGTGATGGATGGATGTATAGATGATGGAATATTGGATGATTGTGGATTTGCTGGATATGGTATAGGCTCTGTATAAGGAGTAAGAAGTGGTAGAGAGGATAGAATAATGGGTGGTTCTATATGTGGAGATGATGAGTTGTGTAATGTTGAAGGACTAGCTGGATTAGGAGAATTACTACAATCAGGGCTTACAGAATTAAGATTAGTATGACTGCTATTGTTGAGAGAAGAATGATGAGGTAAAGCTGAAAGATGATAAATTCGTTGAAGAGAGAAAGACACTAAGGAACAAGTATTTAAGTTGTGAGAAGAAGCAGAAGAGAGAAACTCATCTAAATAAGGGAATGCAGTTTATGAGACTTTCCCATTTGACAAGCTTCACACACTGTTTGGAGTGCTTGCTTTTCTAAATTAGAAGAAACTTTAACATACATGACATTTTTAAGCAGATGTATCAAAATATGATGATTAAGGTGACCAAATTTCTTATGAAAAAGAAGCAGTTTAGTCATTAATGCATTACAAGAAGACTCATCAGTTTGACAACAAGTTGAGTCACCTGAGTCTTTGTTTTCATCAACATGAGGAATAGTAGAAATAAAGCAACAGGTGGACAACATTGATAAGGGTTTATTCAAAGTAGTTTGATAGAAAAATGATGAAAAAAAAGGACTGAGAAGAGGAAGAAGATGATTTCAATAGCAGCTTGTATAATCCTTTTTCAGCAATGCCCTTTAGAAGTACTTGCCCCTTCAGAGTGTCCTTCACATAGCAAACATTTCCCAAAAATTCAACAGATAGATTATTATCAGCAATGAGTTTGGAAATACTCAATAGATTCTTAGTAATTGAGGAAACTAATAAGATATCTTTGAGTGTGATTTGTGTGTGAATGGATTTGGAATTAGAAGTTTTATAGCAGAATTTAGCATCACTAATATGAGTTATAGTCAAACCTTGTCCATTGCCAATGATGAGCTGATCTAGACCTGTAAATTCCTCCCTGACATTCATGTTGGCCATGCTGTTTGTCAAGTGATGAGCACCTCCACTGTCAAGGTACCATCTATCATCAGCTGGTCCTTCAAAATTAGCAATATAGGCAGCTCTAGAAGCATTAAAGTTCTCTGATGCATAAGGTGAGTTAGAATAACCAGGATAGTCATAAGGCACGTCATGACTAGGATAAGGTTCTTTATAATGCCCTGAATATTCTGAGCATGGCTCAAAACTAGCCATATATGCAGATCTAGCACTTTTGCTTCTACTGAAAGATTTTGGAGGTAGATAACTGTCTCCATATCTATGCCAGCAGGCATCAGCAGTGTGTCCTTGTTTATGACAAATTTGACAGATAGGCAAGGATTCATTAGAATTTCCAGAGTTCATTAAAGGATTTCCAGGAGTATAAGCAGCATTCTTAGGTGTTGATTTATGAAATTGCATTTGATGTCCTTTGCCATAGCCATTAAAACCATCACCTATTGGAAATCCTCTAGGATAACTATTAAAGAACACATCTCTTGCAGAGTTAAATCCTTTACCACCAAAAGTACCACGAAATCCACTGCCATATGAACCTCTTCTGGTATTACCTTTGATCTGAGAGTAATTGGCATTCATCATGCTATAATTGGCATTAAACATATCCTTAGCATTCTGATTTTGTTCCAAACGAGCTTCATGTGTTAAAAGTAAAGCATATGCTTCATCATAATCCATTTTGTTTGCAGTGATAATCGAAGCTATATCCAAGTAACCAGGACCTAAGCCATTTAATATCCTCATTAACAAATCCTTTCCAGTTATAGAATCTCCAGCACATGCAAGTTTATTAACAAGTATCTTCATTTTTCCACAATATTCTTCTATAGACATTGACTCCTTTCTCAGAACATTCATTTCATATCTAAGATGCATGATTTTTGCTTCAGATTTCACTCCAAATTGTTTCTCAATAAATCTCCAAATGTCAAAAGAAGTTTCACAACCAAGAATAAAACTTAAAATACCTTCACTAATCGTTGATAATAGCCAGCCAAGAAGAATCTGATCCTGAGCAAGCCAATTAAGATAAGCTGGATTTTCAATTCTCTGTTCTGAATTGTCAGCTGAGGAATTTGACAAATTGGACGAATTAGAGAGGCATTGATCTGGTACCATCTGATTCTCTGAAATGAAGTGCTCGAGTCGATTGCCTCTAATGGAAGTGAGGACTTGCTTACGCCATAACAAGAAATTCGATCAATCTAGTTTTACAGGTGTAGTGAAGGTAAAAGAAGTTTGTAATGCTTGATTTTGATTAAGAACAGTTGAATTTGAGCTTGTTGTATTGGAATTTGCCATGTTTATGGCTCTGATACCACGAAAGAAATCAAGAAAGTGTTGTTTGGATTGAAAGAAAAATTTCAGAGAAAATATCTTCTTCTTTGTTCTGGAACTTTCATTTCTTAATCATGTGATGATTACAACTAATATTTATACATGCATATTAATCACATCAATTCATAACTAATTACAATTAACTAACTCTTAGTATTTAGCTCAACATCAGTAACATACACATGAAGCATCATAACAATTTAACAACTTATGTTGAGCTGGCTATTGTGCTGTTTAACCGCTTCTGCTGACTTGGCATTGAGCAACCTTGTGATCTTAGGCTTAGTCTTCTCATACTCTGCATTATGAGCTTTCTTAACACTTCCCTGCTTTTCAAAATTAGGTGTAAGAGGGGTTGATTTTGACAAAAGTGATTTTGATTTTTTTTTTACCAAACATTAAAATTAGCTTTTAAATGATCAAAATCACTTTTAAACCTCCCAAAAACAATCCTAAAAGGCTCTAAATTAATTGTTGTTCAGACCTACCCAACAATAGTCTTGCAATTTGATTTCCCTTCTAAATATACTAGTCGTTACAGTTTTAATAAGCTAGGGATAGTGAGTCCTTCGCATACATTAATATTCTTAATGCATTCACTATGTTAGCGAGAGATACCTGCGAAATGGCTGCAACAAAACATTTTAATGCTCGATTTGTAATTAATTTGATTATGTCAGAAATTAGCATAGATGATGAATGATTTTATGTTAATGGATTACAGACATTTGATCATTACGCGGGCTTCGATTGGGTTACTGTAGTCCAACTCTTGGAAAGAAATTTAAAAACTTAAATTAAAATATGATCATATCCTAAGGTTCAAGTTTTCAGAATCAGTAAATATTTGCTAGTTTTGACTGCTAGATTTGACGTAGACATATAAATTATCAAGATTAGAGAACGGTGATTATATGTTTAGTGGATGAGGTAAATAAATGTCTAAAGTAATAAGAAATTTTTTTAATATTAATTGCTTTACATCGTAGGCAATTTAATAAAATTAGCTTTAGGTAAAATACGAGCATTCAAAAAATTATTTTTAGGATGCAAATAGCTTTATTCTAAAAGGAAATCGACATAAAATAAAAATAAGAAGAGTAATAAGGAAGTAATTGTAATCGTTTGCTCATAATTAGTATTTAATAGACCCGTCTTTGATAAATTGATTCAATGATATGTATACAAGAAAGAAGCACCAAATAACCCATAACAACATATCACACACTCGTATTAGATTAATACATTTATCATTTTATTAAATCGTAATTTAAGTTTTTCTAATAGCTGATTATTATTACAAAAGTACAAATACAACATAAGAGAAATAATTAATTAGCAAAATCATTTGCATCTTTCTAGAGGGCATGGATAGATATAGTCCTTTTGAGCATTCTTATTCTTCTTGGTCAAGCACTCTTCATTTGTAAGCCCTGAGCAATCGACACTAGGAGGTGATACTACAGGATTAATAGAAAGTGAAGCATATGTGTAAGATTCATGGCCAGGAGTATTGGCTAGAATAAACATGCTTTTAGTGTTTTCCATTATAAATAAAGCCAAGATGATGAAACTGAGACTCTTTGACATTTTTTAATTTCTTAATAGAGTGTAAATAACTTAACTAGAATTAAAATAGATGTTTGAGAATTAGAAAGACAAGAGACTCTATGTATATGATTGAATATTGAGAAAAGAGTTGTAATGGCCTTAATGGGATTGAAGATTCTATAAAATGAGCATTAAATAAATTCTGATGCATTTATTCGTATTATGTATTGATTCTTAAGGTGTTATTACATTACGATAGTCTTAAAGTGTTATTACATTACGATGGTAACTGCAACATACATCTAATTAATTACCGGTTCGGCAATATTGTAACTTTACCCAAATCAACAAAAAAATAAATGTTGTATGTAAATTGGTATGCACTACCAGATATTCATCTCCATTTACATACTCCCATTTGGAAAAAATACCATCTCCATTTCCTTTTTTGCAAGAAGTTCCACCTTTATTTCCACTTGCTATTTCAACAAGCCAGCCCAAACCAGAAAATTTCAAACCCCCATTGACTTCAAAAAGCTACCAATTCCTTCGCCTTCATGCCCATTTTCGTTGCGGAAATCAGCAAATAAACCCCCAGATAAATCACCAGCGAAATCCGGCGACCATTTTCACATGCATTCTCATTACCTACCTGTGATTCTTCATCCATAAGATTCTTACTTTCATCTTCACCAAAAGAGCTGCTTAAAAGCTTTTTCACCACCATTGTATTCACCGTTGCCAACAAGAACGTCAGCATCAAAACCACATGGAGTGTAACATGGGGTTGGAATTATAACAACCCTAGTAAACAAATCTCTTTCCTTCTCCTTTGTACCCAAAACACCCTAAATATATCAGCATTGTAACTCTTAACAACATGCTTGATTTACTCAGAGACCTACAACATTTCATATCTCATGACAAATTCAAATTTCCCCTTTAACTCTGTTGGCCTAGTTGTATGTTTTGCAAGAAATGCAGTAACAACATAGTTTAGATCTTCTCCAATCTTTTAAGCTAATTAACCCAAGCAAGAAAATAACATGGATGCACATTATCCTGAGTTCAAAACAAGAACGTTCAACTTACGAAAATTGGAAAAAGTTCAACAACCAAAAATTTACTTATTTTTATTTTGCTTTATCCTCTTCCTTCATTTTCTTCTCCCACTTATCCTTCTTGTAGTCCAACAACATTCTAGGCATTTTCTCCATCAGTTTGGCTATGTTTGCTTGTTTTTTCTCCAGCTATTCTTTTAACATTGTGCCCTTTCCCCAGTTTTCATTTCTTTCAACTTCGGATCATATGGCCAATCTTGCCCTATCGTTGCGGAGTCTGGCTCTACGACAAGCACTGATGCCAAACGGCTTCCATGCCCCTATTAGGCTTTTTATTATTGGCATCATTGTGTCAATATTATTGTAATTTATTTATTTCTTCTATTACGAATTTGGTTCCTTTTATTACAGATTTATCTAGTCTTGGGAATTAAGCACCCATAGGATCCCATAGACCTCTTGTAGGGATTCCAATCTGAAAAAAGAATTGATATCTTGTACTTAGGAGAATATTTTTGGAGACATAAAAGAAGTAAATTGGCATGTATGTAAGATTTTATATCAAAGAGTTCCAAGTAAAGGTGATTCCAAGTAAAGTTGACTACCATACTGGTAAGTATATTAAATACTTATAGAATATTAGACTCTTAAGGAAACATATCTTAGTATTAAGTATTTATGAGATATTAGATTATTCAGGAAGTATATCTTAATATTCCTCTACTAAGGTTTAGGCAAAATACTATTCTTACATAAGGAGAAAAATATTTCACACATTAAAGTAGTAAAGATGACATATCTCATTTTATATTAAAGAAGCAACCAATGCAAAGAACGATAAAAATCATATTTACCAGCATATGATGTTTCATATCTCAACGAAGTTTTAGTCTTTTTTATCAAGTTTTCATCATATCAAGTCTTTTATTAGACATTCGGCCACTATCAGTTTTGAGCTTCAGGCCATTCGCTTCACTCTCCAGTGCTTCGATAATCAACAAGAGACGATTTCAAATCTATTGGGTCGCATTGAACACATTGAACACACTCTTGATGAATTAGGCGTGTTCATTATCCTTGATTTCTTTGTTTTAACCAGCCCAACGCTTTGTTCGTTAGTTTTGACTTTGCCTAGTTTGGGATGCTATTTCAATTTTCATTTATGTTTTCTATCCTGCTTTGGCACCTTTTGTCAAAAAAGGGGAGAGTAGTATTTTATTCGTATTTTAGTTTTTCTTGCCTCGTGAAAGGGGGAGAGTAGTTCTTTATTTTAAACTTTATTTAAAATTGATTTCAATAATAAATGGGGAGTTTATTTACATGTTCATTGAGTTTATTATTCTTTCTCTACAGGGGGAGCTTGTTTCATTTGCATATGATCATTATTGCTTATTTTATTATGCATTATCGCTCTATTCATATATTGATATGAGATTATTTATCTTAAAGAGAGAGTTAATTTTCTCGATTGAATAATAGACATCAGCATTTATTTATTAAAAACGTTTTTATTTTTTTATCTTGAACTAACGGTGACTAATTATTTTTGTTAGTTGTTTGTTGGTTCGTTGCCTATGTGTAGGCTATTACTCATGACCTATCTTGCTTCTACACGCGTCATTTGAAGAATAGAAAATTGGTTACTTTATATTTTGACTACAAGGATGCCAAAAGAGGAAAAAGAGGAGATTATTAGGATTTTTATTATTGGCATCATTGTATCAATAATATTATAATTTATTTATTTCCTCTATTAGGGATTTGTTTCCTTTTATAAGAGATTTATCTAATCTTGGGAATTAATTTAGATTAGATTATGTGGAATATTAGAAATTATTTTTGGAGGCATAAATGAAGCAAATTGGCATGTACGTAGGATCCATATCAAAGAGTTCTAAGTGAAGATGACTACTACATTGGTAAGTATATCAAGTATTTTTGGAATATTAGACTCTTAAGGGAGTATATCTTAACATTCTTCTATTGGGATTTGGGTGAAATACTAGTCTTATATAAGCAGAAGTATTTCAAATATTGAAGTAGTGAAGAAGACATATTGTATTTTATATTCAAGAAGCAACCAATGCAGAGAACAAGAAGAATCATATTTGTTACATATGTTGTTTCATATCTTTATGATGTTTTAGTCTCATCAAGTATTCATCATATGAAGTCTTTCATTAGACATTCTTTATATTTACTTTAGTCTCTTCGGGACAAAGAGGTCGCTTGTTGTGTGGAAGGAATCTCAAGGAAAATAGCAAACACAACTGAGAATGTAGGGCTCTTGTTAAGCAAGATCGACTATGTTAGATATAACACGGTGGCGACAAGAGTAAGAGGGTATCTAAAATTGTGTGTAAAAGTCCAACATGTTATAATCTTTTTACTAATTAGTGAATTGCTTATTGTCTAGGCATGGCCTTATGGATGTGAGATAGTGACCTAAACCACATAAAAAACCTCTCTGTACTTTACTTTCTACAATTTACTGTGTCTAGGATATTTATGATAACATGAACAGTGCGGTATGATTAACAATAACTGTGAACAGTAATGATAAACAGTACTTATGAATAGCATCATACGAACAGTAACTGTAAATTGTATTGCATGAACAGTAATCGGTCAACAGTGATTTCAGATTAATTAATTAGAGAAATTAATTTATCTATTACTTTATTTTGTATACACCCGTTAAAATATATTTAAATTCTTTACACCTTGGCTTGTAATAGTTCGTATTTATACTTGGCCAACTTCTCCCGCCACAAATGCTGACATTTAGCTGTAACAGCCTTCGCCACAAGACTTGCTACTTTCCCTGCCATTAACCTTCTCATGAAAATGTTTACGAGCAAGGAAACTACATGGGTAGCATTGTAAATAGTCAAGTTTTAGGACAAAAACAATTATCTTCAATCACCTATAAATGTTTAAGCAAGTAACAATATAATGTAATGTAGTGGACACAATAGTCACAGACATAAGTGGACTTAGTTAAGATTTAGGAGGGGTTAACAATTAATAAATAAAAGTAGATAAGTCTTACAATATGAAAGAATCCCCGCCTTAACTCAAAAAATGAGATGGTGATCCATTTTGATCCTCCATTTGTTATTTGTTGATTATGATCCTTTTTCACTAAAACCATCTTATATTAAAGCCAATCAAAATGTTAAATTCTAATCGTGTGAATTTAATTTCTAAAAATGATTTTTTTTTCGTATTTAGATTTTAGAGAATCAAATTCTAAAAAGAACTTCACTTCTTGATGTCAAAATTGGATTTTTTTTTTTCCTTGTAAGTGTGCCCAAATCTCTTTTGAAAGAGTTAAATAAAAGAAATTTAGACGCTTTTTTTAAACAATAAAATACTTATAGCTCAATCATAAGAGTTTTATTTAGTGGTTTTGAAGACTTGATTCGAACTTAAATTTTTAAAACTTTAAATGTATTCAAGTGAACAATTAAAAAAAATAAAACACCCAAATTAAATTAAAATTTTTTTTATCTAAACCCCCTAATTTAGGTACCTGAGTCTGAAATTGGCTATTTTTTAAGATGGTTCATGATCATAGGTTAAAATTTATGGGTTTTGTTGTATGGGCCGTGAGAACGAGGACTATTCATGTTTCAAGGCAAATGAACACTAAAAACTCTCTCAGACATTTTATCAAACATTTTGATTACAGAAAAAGGCGTGTTTATGTATGTGGATAAATCTACAAGAGGCACCACAAAGGCAATGGTTCGGGATCAAATTCATAACCAGGAGATTGAGTTTACTTGCCGAGAAAACGGCAGAGGAGACAAGGCAAAACAAAACAGAGGCACAGTTAGTTTACGAATCAAATGATAAATGTCTAGTGTAATGAAACCAAAGATGCAGAATCAGTGAACATGGAAGCCAACCCTTATTCTGAACTTCGTGTTAGTTTTATGGTCATTTTCTCAACTTAGAAAGCAGAGGTTACTTCTATTTTTTTTTTTTTTTCTAAAACTTACTTCTTCACATTCTCAGGCATAAACAAACACTAAAGACTAAACTGAAGAATTTGTCACTCAAAATAGTTCAACCTACTAGATAAGAACTCGGACAGTGGTTCATACTTCATAGAAAGTTATTTGAAAAACACTCAATCAAATATTTAAGAACTACAGCTGCTGTGAAAAAAAAAAACCTATAACTATGAAATAAAAGTTAATTATATGTAGTAAATATAATTTTTAAATAATAATATTAACAAAATTATTAAAGATACAATAGATTTTTCATCGTACAAGTGAAAAATCATATCAACATAGCTTTCAAGTTATAGCAACTAATGTTTACCAAACACTTTAATGCTGTAACTTCTGTTGAACTTCAATTCAAAATACATCTATAATAAGTAGGAAAAATCACATTAAACTATGTTATAAATTGACCTAACAGCATTCGTTTATTGCAATTGTGAAATACTCACAACTCGCCCAAATTTAGTATGGAGACCATTCCACCTAAGCCTTTTCTCATTAGAAGAAATAAACCTTTGCAGAGAGAAGGTGAACAAAGGGGGGGGGGGGGGGGGTGGTACGTGTGTTAGGGTTGGTGTGGAAACAATGGGTGATTCACCATACGAGTTACTTGGTAGAATTGTTGTGGTATGAAAGAGAAGTTGATGTGCATTCCAAAGCTCACAGGTTTCATTTTAATGGAAGAGAATTTGGTCTAGCATGAAAGATAAGAGCCACTCAATTAGCCCAGGACACTTGCCAAGCATAAACCACAAAAGGGCTCTCATTCTTCTGATTTGGAAAACCCTCAAAGGTGGACGTAGGCAAGTCATCCTTGGCTAGCAAAGCAAAGCTCTTCATCTTCATACAAGACCCCTCTTCCTCTAATTAATTTCAAATCTCACTAAGATTGAATCTGCTGCTTGCCATTTCTGCATTGTCAAACATGTATTGATAGCCATGCATTAAGAAAAACGTTATGAGAAGATTAGATTAAATCCCTGCTTTCCCATTTACCTAATGAAGCATCGAATATATTCTTGGGAATACAACACCCACGGAACCAACTAATAAAAATCCACTAATGGTTCGTTTTGCATTTTTCTTTACTAGGTGCTGCTTTCATGTGTTGACATGCTGCGTAAATGGAATGAAAAAGAAGCAAAGACTTTGTGATCATGAGGTGATCAAAACAAGAAGCATATTGATGAAGCACTTGCTGTGAATGATCTGTTCATTTATATTGACCTTTTAATTCTTCAAAGGATGAAAATGATATTCATAACCATTTGTCTAATCTAATTGGAGACACATGCAAGCGCTGACCAACAGAATAGTTGAAAACGATATGACTTGGCAAAAAAGAAAGGGAAAGCATTAAAGTTGAAAAAGAATTGTTTTGGCTCCGACATTAATTAATCAGTATAGTATTTGGTTCATTTTCAGTTGCTCTAGGTACCATGAACTGGTATCTGTTTTTTCTATATTATAGATGAACAAGAATAGTAATCTTAGACTTTTATTTATCGTATACATGCAATTTTTTAAACCTACTAGTTTACAAATGCCAAAGTTTAAAGCTCATCTTAGAAAGCTAGTATAAACTATAAAGAACACAGATGACCAAAAATGAGAATACAATTGATGTCAGTCAGCCATATTTGCGACTCCATGCTCTGCATCACACAAGCAGAACAAGATCAAATTACAGAGACTTAATTGGTTTATTGCTTCTAACAAGCCTCATAAAAACGTATCATCGTCGGTAAAAATGTGGTGGTTATTTGTTTGAACCAAAAGAACAAACAAATCGGAAAAATAAAGAAGAAACCAGAGCACTTACAGAGAAGAGGAAAGAAATTTATTTATTTTATTTCTTGATAATCTTTATTTTACAATTGAGACATACAAATACTAGCTTCAATCCTTTGACAATAAGACATTCATCTAATCTGACTTAATATTAGACTAAGATTCCTAATATGACTAGTATTAAACAAATTTGAACGTCACATTAATTAACATTCTCCCCCTTAATGTGATGTTCTTTAATTCCCAAAAATTCCCTTAGTTGATGGAATTTCACTTTTGGCAGAGCCTTAATGAATATGTCAGCCATCTGCTCTTCAGACTTATAAATAGTAATGCTTAAGCTAAAGCAAGATTTGTGGCTAAGGTTTATTCCCAACAACCCAGTGTCGATTACAATGAAAATTTTGTTTCGGTTTCTCGCCTTGACACCATACGAACTCTTATTGCAGTGGCTGCACAAAGAGGTTGGTTATTACATCAACCTGACGTCAAATTGGCATTCTTGAATGGAAAATTGAAAGAAGACATTTATGTTGAACAATCTCAATGCTTTTTGGTCAACAGATAAGAACATCAGGTGTACAATCTAAATGAAACTTTGTACGGCCTTAAACAAGCTCCAAGAGCTTGGTAAACTCAGATTGATGGCTACTTCTTAGAAAAAGGATCCAACAAAAGTAAAAGTGAACTTACCTTATACGTGAACTTACCTTCTAGGTGAAGTGCCAAGTAAAAGTGAACTTACCTCTATTGCACTTTATGTTGATGGCTTGATCTTATTGGCAACAACGGGAAGATGATTAAAAAATTCAAGATGGAGATGATGAAAGAAATATGAAATGAGTGACATGGGTATGTTGCATTATTTTCTTGGCATTGAAATTTATCAAGAATATGATGCAGTATTTATTTGCCAAAAGAAATATGATGAAAATATTCTAAAGAAATTTGGGATGTATGGTTGCAATCCAGTTTCAACACCCTTTATTGTAACTGAAAAATTAATGAAGGAAAATAAAGGGTAGAAGGTTGATGAGACCCGTTATAGACGCCTAATTAGAAACTCATTTTATCTGACAAATGCAATACTGAACATCACTTTTTCCTCAAGTTTATGGTCAAGATTTATACAAGCACCGAAACGTATTCATCTTGGGGCTGCAAGAAGAGTGCTAAGATACTTACAAGGCATAATGAGTTATGGATTGAAATTTAATAGAGATATAAATGTGAAGTTAATCGTTTTTGTAACAATGATTGGGGTGGCTGTCTTGATGATATAAAAAGCACTTCGGGTTATGCTTTTTCACATGGTTCTGGCATAATTTCTAGGGCATCAAAGAAACAACAAATAGGGCATTATCCACTGCTGAAGCCGAATATATTTCAGCTCCAGTGGCAACTTCTCAAGCTATTTGGCTGCGAAAAATTTTAGAAGACATTCGGGAGAAGCAAGATAAAGGTACAAAGCTATTTTCTAACAACAAATCAGCTATAGATATGACAAGGAATTCAGTTTATCACAGCAGAACAAGACACATAAGCATCGAATATCATTTCATATGAGAAGCAATTGACAATGGAGACATTTAGCTTAAGCACTACAATTTACAAGTTTGAAGAGCAGATGGCTGACATATTCACTAAGGCTCTGCCAAAAGTGAAATTCCATCAACTAAGGGAATTTTTGGGAATTAAAGAACATTACATTAAGGGAGAGAATGTTAGTTAATGTGATGTTCAAGTTTGTTTAAGCTGTAGCATTTAAATTATGAGTTATAGCCCCGTAAAAATGCACTTTTCGCTTGTCTCACAAGCTTGTGCCTCTTTTCTTTTGGAACTTCTAAGTAGCAAATACAGCCAAATATTTTGAGATGTCTTATACCGACGGCTTTCTTTCGCTATAAGCATCACTTGGTTTTTATGCAGCCCCTTTTCATGAATCATTGACTTGGCCATCTCCATCACCATTTGATTTTTTTTTTTCGGATACTCCATTGTCAATAATATGGCACTATTAGCAAAGGAATTATCATTTTTAGGTAATACAATAACTGATAAAATGCAAGTTTCCATAATTCTGAATAGTTTACCACCATTATGGGATTCGGTTATTACATCTTTAAATTGTTCAGGCCAAGCTTTGACTATGGACACCTTAGCACCAATTTCGGCACCGGAACAAGAAAGAAAGAATCACCAAAAACACTCAAATTTGATGATGATGGAGGATTCTTCTAAGCCTTTTAAGCAGTTTAAGAACCAAGAGCAAGGAAAGAAAAAAACTAAGAAAGGTAATGGCCATAAAAGAAAAAATAAAAAGAATGAATGTTTCAAATGTGACCAAGTTGGAAATTTCAAGAGAGATTGTCCAAACATCAAAATGATTGAAAAAGTTAAGTAAGAAATGAAAGAGCTTACTCTTACTGTCTCAGAAGCTTTGATAATGGAGCCTAGTTCGAATCGTTGGTGGATAGACTCTGGAGCTACCCGTCATGTAGCAAAATCTAAAGATGGCTTCCTCACTTTCAAAGAGCTAGCGCTTAGAGCCCAACGACTACTTATGGGAAATAATACATTCAGAGATGTATTGGGTGTTGGGAGTTACAAAATATGTAATGACAAGTCTAATATTGTAATAAGTGATGTATTTCATGTGCCAGGTGTTAGGCATAATCTTATGTCAGTATCTAAGTTAGATAAAAAAGGATTTAAGATTAGGTTCAAGTCTAAAAGTGTGACTGTTGGAAGATAGTGTTGAGTTTATGTAAGAGGTGATAAGATAGATGGCATGTATTATATTGCAATTGATGATGGTAATAAAATAATTAATTCTTTTTATGTGCTTGAGTCTAAGTTTAATAAAATTGATTCATATGTTTGGCACCTTAGATTAGGACATATAAATAAAGATAAAATGAAAAGAAAACATAATAGAGGTATAATACCTAACATGCGGGATATAGATTTTAAAATAAGTCAACCTTACGTAGAAGGAAAGTTTTCTAGAAAATCATTTGCTAAACATTGGCATTCATCTGAACTATTAGAAGTAATTCATACGGATATTTGTGGACCTTTAAGAATGAAAACATAGAGGAATGGAATATTGTATTACTTGAATTGGTGATTACTCTAGATATAGGTATGTCTATTTTATTCAACATAAATCTGAGGCACTGGAAAAATTCAAACAATATAAAAAGGAAGTAGAGACTCAATTGGTCAGAAAAATTAAAACTTTAAATAGTGACAAGATGGGGAATATATTTTAAATCTTTTTTAGAAATTTTGTAAAAAACGTGGCATAAAAGATCTAAACACAATGCCTCATACACTTCAACAAAATGGCATTGCCAAAAGAAGAAATAAGACATTAATGCAAACGACAAGATCTGTGATGTCCTATTCTAATTTAACATTAACTTTCTAGGGGAGAGGCTCTTGGTACAGCAATGTATATTTTAAATAGAGTCATCACAAAGTCCAAAAAAATAGTTTCTTATGAATATTGGACTGATGTCTAATAGGACACATGATTTGTCTAACTTAAGTATTTGGGACTACAGAGCTTATATCTTAAAACCTAAACCTTTAATAAATAAGCTTGAAAATCAAACTTATGAATGTAAATTCATTGGGTACCAAATAACAGCTTAAGATATAGATTTTATCATAATGAAAAAGACTTAATAAAAAGTAGAGACGTAATTTTTGTTGAAGTAATAAAAAAAGTGAATCATTTAGGGAAAAAAACCTAGTAGTAGACAAATATGTAAATATTTCTAATAATAGTTCATCTTTGGATGTAGATCAAGGGACAGAACTTGTAAATCAAGATTTTCTACAATTGTTTAAGCATAATGAATTCTCTATACATCCTATGCTTAGTGGGAGGAAAAGAGTAAGAGAACATATTTCCAACTTAAAGATTATTGTATTTATAACATACTAGAATCATTAGATGAGCCTAAAAATTATAAAGAGGCCATGAATTCATCAAATTCATCTGAATGGTTGAATGCTATGGAAGAAGAAATAAATTCAATTAATAAAAATGAAGTTTGGGAATTAACCTCCCACAAGGAAGAAAGGCTATAGGATGTAAATGGGTTCTCAAGAAAAAGCTCAAGTCTTATGGAACATTAGAAAAATATAAAGTTAGGCTCCTAGCGAAGGGTTATATACAAAAACCTGGGATAGACTATGTAGATACTTATTCCTCACTAACTAAACTTGTATCTATAAGAATTCTTATGGATTTAATTGCTAAATTAGACCTTGAATTGTTTCGAATGGATGTTAAAACTACATTCTTAAATGGCAAACTTAAAGAAACCATTCATATGTAACAACCAGAAGATTTTATTGAAAATAACCAAGAAAATAAACTCTATTGGGAAAATAAAGTCTATTGGCTAAAAAAAAGTTTCTTTACGGACTCAAACAATCATCCCGCTAATTTTATTTCACTTTTCACCAAGCAGTACTAGAAATTTGCTATGAAATAAATAAGCTTGATCTTTGTGTATATGTTTGGAAAAAATTGCGTGAAATTGAAGTTTATCATTATATGTAGATGATATTTTATTGGCTAGAAATGAAATTATCAACAAAACAAATCATGTTTGGATCAAAGTTTGAGATGAAAGAGATGGGAAAAGCATCTTATGTCTTAGGACTTAAAACTACAAGAGATTGAACACCTCTAGATTATTATATCTATATCAATCTAAATATATTGAAAAGCTGCTTAAGAGATTTAATATGGAGAATTGTAAAGCATTATCCACACCTATATGTAAAGGATAATATTTGGATAAAACTATATGTCCTAAAAGTAAACAGGAAGAGAAAGATATAAATACAATTCCATATGCGCAAGCAGTAGGCGGCTTAATGTATGCAATGACATCAACTAGACCTGATATTTGTTATGTAGTTGGATTGGTTAGTCAATTTTGATCTAACCCAAGTGAAGAATGCTGGAAAGCTATCAGAAGGATATTTAGATATTTGCAAGGCACAAAAACAATGAAATTATGTTTTGGTTAGGGTGATCTAGTAGTATAAGGTTATTTTGATGCAGATTTTGCCGAAGATCAAGATAATTGCAAATCAAGAAGTGGTCGTGTTTTCTTTTTTTGTGGTGCGACACTTTCTTGATCAAATGAAAAACAAACTAGTTATAAAATGGAGGCTGAATATATAGCATGCAGTATGGCAACAACATATGTCGTATGGATTGGATGTTCCATTAAAGAATTGAAACTTGATTTACTAAATGAACCAATCAATGTGTTTTGTGATAATAAGTCTACTATTTCCTAGCTAATCGCCGGCCCGTGGTGCGCTCAGTAGCAAGACAGCCTACATTTCCAGCCCAAGCACTAAGACATCAAGCCCAACAAATCAAAATCTGCCAAGGTGTGCTAGCTTGGCCAGAGTTTTGGCCAGATTCTGGGATTCTCTACAACATTCTAACACACTCTCCACACTTGTACATAACGCTAGAATTCTCTAGAATTCTCTACACTTGTGTATAGAAAATATCTAGATATTTAGGCAACTTGCGCAACTTGCAAGAAGCCTCTAGAATGGGCAAGCCTCCTCTATAAATAAGGCATGGCACTTAGCATTTAGGCATCCATCCACCAACAAGCAACTCAAGCATACTTGTAAAGCTTTATTGTAAAGTCTCTCTTTCGAGTAATAAAAGTTTTCTTTGGCCTACATTGCTCTCTTTTCTTGCTATCATTCTCTCAAGCTTCGCCGCTTAGCTAGTTCGAAGCCTTCAAGGCTTACTTAGTGATTTTTGTGCTAAAGAGTTATCTAAGTATCGCATGGGTTGCTGCACGCAATACTCATCCCGTGACATATCGCTCTAATAAAAAGTGGAGTAAATAGTTCCAAAGGAAAAACATTGATGTCAGTTATCACTATATACAAGATAGAGTAGAATGAAGAGAAATAAAAGTCGACTATATTTCTTCACAAGAGATGGTGGCTGACCAGATTACTAAGGGGTTAAATTTGAATAGTTTCAATAAGCACGCGGATGCAATGGGATTAAATTTCACCTAGGTGTTCTATACATGCAAGAAAATTTTAGTTTGAAAGTTCTTCGGAATGCCTAAGAAATTAAACTAGAAAATGTGTCATTTTAAAATAATTTTGGTTGAAATTGACATATAAATAATGGATATTAGAAATGAATTAAGAATATATCTTAATTGTTGTTTATGATCTTAAAATTACTTTGTCTAGAATAATAATGATGAATTGGATCCAAGGAAAACTAAGTAAGTTATTATTTGACAAATAATAAAGGAAGTTTTATATATATTCTAATTAAAGTACGTCCAAGAGGGAATGATGAATGTTATTAATATATATAACGTTTAATTAATGAACATAATTATTAATAAGGGATTTGTCTCTGCTTAAAATAAGCTAATACAGTTTAAATAAATAATAACTACTTTCTTAAGGAATATGACTAATCCTCAAGAGACACAACTTCCCTTATAATTTAAGAGTCATGTGTGTATAAAAAGATTTGATATATAGGCATCTATAATCTATAAATAAATCATGTTATATGTACTTCACATCATCCATAATTATAAATTCAAAACATTGAGAGTTCTTAGAAACTCAGTAACTCTTAGTTATAAGCAATTTCTAGTTTAATAACAATTCTCTTAGGATTATTTCTACAGGAACTAACAACATACACTTAGATAGGGACGGATATAAAAACTTATTTCATTGGGGGTAATAGTATAATAAAAATTAATAATTTATAAAATTGACCCCCATATCAAAATTTCTTCATAACTTTACCGCCACTCA
Organism: Murraya paniculata; assembly: GCA_030449075.1. Taxonomy (NCBI): domain Eukaryota; kingdom Viridiplantae; phylum Streptophyta; class Magnoliopsida; order Sapindales; family Rutaceae; genus Murraya; species Murraya paniculata. The sequence continues at coordinate 645,119 of JAEVFN010000098.1, read as the reverse complement.
AATAAAATTTTCTAAAAAGTTAATTTGAGAATATAGGAATTTTTGTTTTTTTTGTTTTTTTTTTTTTTGGTTGAGCGGGTTCAAGATTGGGAGGAACTTCAAACATATCTGGACAGATTTCAAATTTCTATCTAGCTATTGTGCACTTCTCTGTAATTTCATAAGTATGCTAGCTGTTGATCCATGTTGGAAGGCTGACCCTTGATTGCATGGCCTTGACATTGTAACCTCTCTAATGAGCCTCTTCTCTCCATTACAACGTGTCCTTCACTCAAATTAGAACAAAATAAAATAAAATAAAATAAATCTCACTTTTTTTGGTGCACTTGAGCAATTCTAATAGAGCCTTTTGGGATTGCTTGATGATTGTGATACTTCCAATGTTACCCTTAAGCCACAACAGTAAGTTTTGTACTTTATAGCTTGAAGCTGATGGCATGCTTTTGCTTGAGTGTGTTTTTGAGTGCAAAAGTTTGTAGTTATTGTTTATGAGTGCAAAAGTTAATTTGTAGATATAGTGTGTTTGTTGTGTTTAATTTCAATGGCTGAAGAGTGTAGTGATGCTAGAATTTTACAATGCTGTACAATTTTATTGTTATTTTAAAATGATCTTTTCAAATTAGGTAAACTTGTAAATATTATTTGAACAGTCAGTGACGTTTTGATATTAAATGATCTTTCAACTGAGGTAAAACTTCATCAAATAATAATAATAATAATAATAATAAGGTGAAATTTTAAATACTAAATCATAAAATTTATATTTAACTGATAAAATGAAAGTATTTATTTATTAAGCTGTTAAGTTTAATCAACAAATAATAATTAAACTTAAATTAGTATTCATTCAATTGAATATTAATTTAAGTTTAATTATATAATTCAGGATATAATAGTAGTCACTAAATTATTCTTATGCATAAACAATTTACAATAGTTATATCACTAACTTAAATTATTTATATCATACATATTAATTAATACTTATTGATATGAACTAATCAGGCTTTAATATATTTTATTTAAATAATTCGATTAGTTCCTAATACAACATGTCATCAATACCACGAATCCATAAACGACATGTCATGTATATTTTTGCACTGGAAAGTAATGAGCTTCAGACCTGTCATCTACATATTTGATTAGTAAATGGTAAGTCATGCAAACTAAATAAATTTTTACGACATGTCATCTATGGAACTAAGTTTTTAACACCGTGCAAATATTAACCACTATGTGAGGGATCTCAATATTTACGTCCCAATTTATTTTTTAATATCATATATCACTCATATATTAGATGATGGATTTTATAACTTACAAAATTACTTAACTACCATCCAATGAATGCATGCCACATCAGTTAAAATTTAAATTAAAATCTAGATATTAAGATGCTTAGCATTACTTATACATTGTAGGCCAAAAATTTTCTTACTTTTTTCTTCTTTTTTTTCTTTTTTCCTCTTCCAGCTTAATACAAATTAGCAAACCACTGATAAGTTGAGTGGTAAACACCTACTCAAAACCCTATATAGCATTTTACTCTAACTAATGAAAAACTTTAATAACATTGGTCTATTTTCTATCGATGTTGGCAAAATAGGATTAGGATCCTCTCCTCTTTTTTTTCTTTTTTTCCTCACCTAATCTCTTCTTGTTTTTCAAATGTAATTAAAATGTTGGCTTATGTAAATAAAGTGAAAAAATTAACTTAATTATCAATATCAAAATTCAAAACTCAATCTTAACCATTCATTTAATGAGAAAAGACTCGGAGAACAAAAAAAAAAAACAAGGAAGGAATCCTTGTTTGGTAAATCAACCCAACACAAAGTGTGCATTAATTACAACTTAAATATTTTTTATACAAGTAACATTTAGCTTTGTCATTAAATCAATAATCACATAAAACAGCACATGCCGTCAAATAAAATATCGTATTTATCTTTTAAACATTTGTGTAAAATAATTATTTAAAAAAAAACCACATACAAATTAATTATTTGAGATCTCTGCAAAACTGACTGATATTAGTAAATTTGTTTGCCAAAAAATCACAACTTTAAAATTTATCGGGCATTATCCCAGAGCAACGCGAATGGTCATACCTTGAATGAAATATTCAAAATTAAGTTGTCAGGCATCATTTGAATGGAAGAGGAATTGGTCTAGCATGAAAGATAAGAGCCACTCAACTAGCCCAGGACGCTTGCCAAACATAACCCACAAAAGGATTCTCATTCTTTTGATTTTGAAAACCCTCAATGATGGACGTAGGCAAGTCATCCTTGGCTAGCAAAGCAAAGCTCTTCATCTTCATACAAGACCTCTCTTCCAGCTCTCCCTCAAATCTCACTCAGATTGAATTTGCTGCTGCTTGCCATTGCTGCATTTTGAAACATGTATTTATAGCCATGCATCAAGATCAGTCCTTCTGTGTCCCATTGACCCCATGTAATGTTTCGAATATATTCTTGTGAATACAACAAGGGACCAACTATATCCATTAATGGTTCTTTTTGCATTTTTTGGATAGCTAGGTGGTGCTTTCATGGGCTGACATGCTGCATAAATATAATGAAAAAGAAGCAAAGACTCCTTGATCGCAAGTGAAAACCGTAAGCATATTGATGGGGCAACTTGCTGTGAATCTTTTCATCTTTAGTTATTGAACTTTTAATTGAAAGTGATATTCATCACCAATAAGTCTAAACCCAATTATTCTCTTCCGCAAGAGGATTTTAATCCGGACTAAAACCGACCCATTTACAGCTGCCACAACGATCAGAATTAACTGATTGCTATATTGAAAGGACTAATACAATTTGAGCAAATTGACTTTTAAAAAGCACAACCAAAAACAGCACCTGTGATCTTGAAATAGTCGTTCAACAAAGTTAAATTGTAAAGTTTATCGATGGGACAAAATGAGTCACATAACATAATCTTGACTACCTTTTTAATTTGAACACTTTTACTGTAAGCTCTCTAATTATTCCAATTAATGTCATTTGCTCTCCCAAGGGTCAAGCTAATGTCAAATCCAAGGAGGACCAAACGCTTTAGATGTGGTCCATTTTGACTTGAAAATCTGTCAATACTGGAATTCTCATCACATCATCGATTAGATTTTCAACTCTCGCCTATCAGACACTTAGCACGCATAATGCATGAAGAATTTTATTTTGCCTCAATTATTCCAAGCTTCTTCAGTAATAAAGTTAAGTCCAAATTCCTTCACTTGCATTCAACTTTATGCCTTTGGAATAGCGTCAGTTGCCCTACTAGGCAAGCCTAGCTAAGCAGCGAGCTCAGTTAGCATTTCCTTTTCTGCTCAGTTAGCATTTTTTTTTATCATCACTTGTCACTTGCCAAATGCCAATTAGCTTACTGCCTTACAGATGTCAGATGAGGAGAATCCAAATTTAACTAGGTTGGCCTGGACCTTCAAAAGATGAAACGAATGAGAATTTATGGGTACAATAGGCCCCATTCCTTGGGCCTATAGCTGGATCATGGCTTTTTAACAGTTGGGTTTCCACACAGAGTGAACCTAAATGCATCCCTCTTCTTTCTCTATACATCTATTAATTATTCGTGCAATAAGTCTTGTACCTTGTCACTAAAGAATGTGATGAGAAATATTAAGGTTGTGCATTTAAAAGCTTACTACACCGGCGGCGAAAAAATTATTGAGAGCTAAAAATTAAAAGAAAAATCATACTGTTTTTTCGTTTCTTTTTTTTTAGGTTCATCAAATCTTAAAAAGAAAAAAAATAGCAATTTTTGACACAACTAATTAATCTACGCAAAACAATGGGTTTGAATAAAAAACTATATTAAATAAGTCATGATTCACATAAGTTGTTTAATAATTATGTTGCGTTTAGGTTTAGGTTTAGGTTTAGGTTTAGAGTTTATAGCACGATAACCTATTTATGATACGATTAACAATTTGGTTAATTATATTCTATTGGGAGAAAGTTATTTGTTTAGTTCCCTATATTTTGAATTAGATATTCATTTAATCCTTATATTTTGAAAAAATTCTTAAAAAATCTCTATTGTTGAGTATGCTACGTTTTTGTCCTTATTTTTTTCTTTATTTTTCAATAATACCCTTGCAACAATCTTGACAATAATTTTTATTTACAAATATCAAATTAACCTTAAAAGTGAAATAATAGCAAGAAATCTTTACATTAATTTTTATTTACTTTTTATGGTTAATTCAATAAATTAACATTTTTTTCTTTTTATCAATGTCCCCAAGATTATTGAAAGAATATTTTTACAAAATTTGAGAAAAAGTAAGGATATAAATGTAATATATTTAACAAGAAGAATTTCTTATATGGACTAAATGGATATTTATCTTGTATTGAGTATTGACTTACTCTTTGTCAATAAAAGTTTGTATATTTGCCTTATTCTAAAAAAATTTAAAAAAAAATTGTTATACCTTAAACCAAATTGATTAGATTGTGAATAGGTTGTACTACCAACATTTGACAGTAATAAAATAATATTAGGAATTTATTAAATAATATCAAGAATTATATTAAATTGATTACACGATTATGACATGCATTGAATTAGTAAGTGAAGGAATCTCCTCAAAATCCCATTAAACAAAAGGGGAAACAAAAACAAATAAACAGTTGGTATACGGATTCTACAATCAGGAAGAAATTTTGTATTATGCTGATCCATCAAATCAATCATCGCCGATGCAATTTATTTTTAAGTTGAAGGTAACCAATCAGCACACAGAGTGCAATTAATTTCTCCATCGATCGATCATTTCAGATTTCAGCCTGCATGTTTACGTATTTGCATGCGAACTGATGATCGCATCAAATTTAATAATTTATATGTGCGTTTGGATTTACAGGCCATTCTTGCTTAATAAATCAAATTGGTATTAGTTGAAATTAGTTAAGGATATTGCTTAAAATAATTTGCAGTAGTTATAGAATCCTACTTCATTGCAGGCTACTGCATTTTTAAATACATCCAACGAGATGCTAATGCCACTAATTCAATACTTTGCAATGGCTATAGAAATTATTATTATTATTATTATTATTATTATTATTTCCCCGCTGATAAGGACTATAAAACCCTTGACTATTTCCATTTCTGTTTATGCAATCATCTCGAAGGGCCACCAAACAAATTGACCGAGTAATTAACCATTTGTGACTGTAATTGGTGAATGGCGACACCGACACCTTCCTCTTGTGCTAGATCAAGAGGATCTTATTATGAATTACATTATTTGTAACTTGTAACTCGTCAAAATAATATATAATTGTTTATCTATTAATGTCAATAATTGAATTACCGTACGGTAGATAAATGGATCTATAATCTATGGAGAACCACAAAGAAACACAGACCTTTAGACTCTATTAATTAATGCCAAAAATTGAATTATCCTACAGTAGACAAATTCTCCTAATTTATGTCCTACCATACGATCTGTTATATAAATAGGCAAATGCCCCCTTACATTATGGATAGCAACACTATGGCTGACCATTGTGTGTATAATAGCAAATGCTTGGGACCAAGATATTGATATATAACTTAAGCATAAATTTTAGAGAATGATGAAAAGAAAATGTCATCATCTAAACACTATTACGGGCTAATTTAGTAATACTGTAACTTTTAAAATAATTTATGTCAGCTGTGCTATCAAAATAATTAACTGTGAAGAGAATCCGTTAAATGTACGGTTAAATTTATTTTAAAAAATATTGTGAGTTTTAAAAGCAGTCGTATGTGTTTGGTAAAATTTTTCGTTAAACTGCTGTAAAAATATAAATGACCGAATTGAACATAATATTGAATAAATTTATTTACACATTTATAAACATGTGTATAAAATATTCTTTTATTGTACTCACACGCAAACATATTTCAATTTCATTTGAATAATAATAAAAAAAATCCTACCGGCGTTTTTTTTTAAATTATTGCAATCTATGATGATTCATCAACAAACTAGGTGTCCTTTCAAATGGTCAAAAAATTTACAAAATCTGACCCATTTGATGGTGTCAAATTATGGGGTACAGAATTTGATCATTTGATAAATTTAGTTTTGAGATGCAACACTTTTTAGGATCAAATTATGTTGCAACGGTTGCAAATATCATTTAGTTTTATCTTTTTTAGTTAATTACACCGTGTTATGCTATATTTTATGAAAAATTGAATGGACACTAGAACTTACAAATTTTTATATATAAGTCCTTTTTTGGGATATGACATTTGAAAAGAATTTTAATTGTTTTTTTATTATTATTTATTAATGTCATTGTTATTATATTATTATTGTTATTATTGAAATTTATTATTTTAATTATTGGTATGTATTATTATCACTATCATAGATGTTATCATCATTAATATTATTAAAATTAAAATTATTATTATTATTATTATTATTATTATTAAAGTTGTTAATTTATTATTTTAATTATTATTATGATTATTATTGTCATTAATTATTTTTATTATTATGAAAATTTATTAATTTTATTATTTAATCGTTATGACTACTTTAATTAAGTCATTGTTATTATTTATTAATGTTAATAATTTTTATTATTTTTATTACTGTCATTTAATGTCATTATTTTTATTACTATTATTAAAATGTATTAACGTTATTATTTTAATTATTATTAATTATTTTTATTTTTATTAATATTATTATATTAAAATGTATTAATTTTAGTATCTTAATTATTTTATTATTATTAATGTCGCCAATATCATCTTCATCATCATCGTCGTCGTCAGTCATTACTATTAAAACTTATAATTTTTTTTTAAGTAATACTATTGTCATTATTATTATTTTGCCTTAATTAAGCATTAAATATATTTTAATTATATTTTTATTTTATTATAATAAATAAAAATATAAAAATAAATTATACTATAATATTATTTTATTAGATCATATTCTATTTATTTATTAATAATTAATATAAAATGATAATTTAATATAATTAATAATAAATTTAAATAATGTTAGTTTAATGTTAATATAAAATTAATACAGTACGGTGTTATCCCAATTACCAAACTTTTTTAACTTAACTTTCATAGTTTCTTCTTTGATAAACTAGAACCGTTGTAACGGCTGTAACTAGATAGTTCTAACTTCCCTCCAGGGAACAACTCAAAAAGGGTTTCTTCCTTTTTTTTCTTCTAATATACTGCTAATGTAATATAATATAATACAATACATCAACATTAAATAATACAATATAATATAATACAGTGTGACTAAATAAACCCTTAACTCTTTAAGTGATGATGGTCTAAAGGATATAAAGAAAGTAAAGTTAATTGTGGCAGAGTCTTTTGCGATTGTTGATTAGCCATTATCAAAAAATTTGGGCTGGCACAATAAAAATTAAACAACCACCCTACATTTAAAAGAGTATTTAGAAAATAATAAATTTACTATTCAGTTATTTTTAATCAAGAATAAATAATAAATTATCATTACAACAAGATTCACAAGCTCAAATATCTAAAAAAAAAAAGGATAATTCTCAAGAAATATAAAACTCAAATGGTTTTGAAATATTCTTTAAAAAAATAATAATAACTTCCTTTTATATTATTCTTTGTTTATTTTTCTATGACTTTGTTGGGCTACATTTAAAAATTTTAAAAATTAAAATGGTTCCCTTAAATTTCAAGAGTAATATTAGTATTTTATAGGTAAACTAATATATTGTATGTACAAACAAACTAACATGTCAACTAATGCTAAAAACAAAAATATAGTGAAAAAATAAAGTTTCGTAATATTAAAATAATAAAGTCTTACAACCTAATACTTTTTACATGTTTCTTATTTTGAAATTTCACCTTTTTTATTTTATAATTTTCTAAAGTATCACAATGTTAATAACCTATATTCTTAATACATATTCAATTTATTTATTCTATATTAAATATATATTATATAACAAAATAAATATTATTTACATTTATCAATTTTTCATGTGTTTTAAAAATTTTATGTGATATTACATTATTATCTTTACACTGTCAATTATTTTCATAGTCAAATTAGGTCAATGGATCAAACTTTTAAAAAATTTAAAACAACATGAGTTTTATAAGTAAATATTTAAAAAATCTTAATTTTTATGATTTTGTAATAAACAGTAGGAACTTAAGTGTTAATGGTCAATTGAACACATCTCAACCATTGAACACTTTAACCATTAGATCTATTGGTTGTATCAAAAAGGGACAAAGTTTGGGATACCATACAACTGTTGTAAGGTAGGTGGACCCTTTTTGAGGCACTATAGTCACAACCACAATCAGTATTTATAGTACAAAATAAAATTTATTAGGATAATAGATATACGTATTTATATTGTAATATAATTTATAAATTTATCAAAATATTAAATTTAAAAATCTATTCTCAATAATATACAAATTAAAAAAAAATCAATTCCTATTTAAAGGAATGAGTCATTAGATTGTACCGTCCGTAACATTTATTTATTTTTAATCTGAAATATGAATGGGTTTAAATTTAATTAAGTTTGAATAAGTCTAAATATATATATCTAAATAACATATTTATTTTTCCTTTTTCAATATTTGAATATAAATGTTAAGCTATTGTTTTTTTTTTAAAAAAATAAAATATGATTTTTTGACATATCTAACCTCATAAGTATTAAAAATACTTATATTTATTTATTAAACATATGACAAGTTATAAATAAATTTATTTGATTAGTTAAAAAATTTGTTGCTATGTGTACCCTAACAAAGCATGAAAAATTAAAAAAATATATCCAATACATGCATTCTTTTGACATTAATATATGATACTTTTAATGTTGTGATATCTTTTCTTGTTAGTTACGTAAGCCAACTAAAAATTATTTAATCATTTGAATTAAAATTAATGTATTAAATAATATTCAAAATCTATTAGAAAAATAATAATTATAAATACAAGAGATGAACTTATTATAAAACACACTCACATAAAGTCCTGTTATGTTTAAAATTCTCACTCACAATAAAAATATTAAAAAAATGGATATTTGAATATGCACATAACAAAGAAAATGGATAAAAAAAACAAAAGAATGATTGATATAGTAAGAAATAAATATATTTAATACGGGTATTAATAAAAGAGAATATTAAAGTTCCACTCAGATATTTTACCATTTAAATAAAAATTGTAATATTTAACTTTTTTTTCATTCAGATATAACTATCTTATAACCAGATAAAAATTATAAAAATAGACAAACTAAAAACTCTAAATATCTGAAATAATTAAAATTTAGACTTTAAATAAAAAACAAACAACCCCTCACTCTTCTCTCGACTCATGAAGCGGGCTTCCTTTATTTACTTACAAGACATGCGCAAATCACTTTTTGTTGCTAACACTCTTCCATAACATATTACAAAGTCAAGCATTTTTAGTAACATATCCTAAAGCATCAGTGTAATTCTTCCATAAACCTGCAGCAATATTAGAAATCATTTCTGCTAGGCCCTTAAAAATCTCCGGTAAATCTTTCAACAACCCTGCAAAGGATTCCCTCGTCTTCTTTACTAGACCTCCAATGATGGAACCCGACATAACAGCTGACTCCGTCACACCTTTTCTCAGAAGACCAAAAGCAGAGGAGATTAAAGAACCTACTGCCTTTGTGATGATCCCTGCGACATGCTCGATGCAGGCTCTTACGGCTTTTGCTAATTGTTCTAACGCACCCTGCATGGCCTCTCCCGGAACTTTGAATGCATGGATGAGCAGCACAATAAGGTGAGCCACCGCGCTGAAGATTAAACGAGTAACTAAGTTCGCTATTGCGGTGATGACAAAGAAAATTAATTTTAGGAGCCAAACAACCATTTTTGGTTTTATTGGTTTGAAGGAAACAGAAGGCAAGAAAAGGGCAAGTATGGAGCTGATAAATTGTTTATTGGTTTGTTTATATAGTTTAAGCGTTGAATTTTATTAGTATTGTGTGTTTGTGACTTTGTCTTGCATGTTGACGTATCCTATGGAGTGGCTGTTGTCCTCACTCTTTCTGGGAAATTCAACGTTACACTTCAAAAAATGGTTGATTCTAACTTATTTTAAATTATAGATTATGTAACTTAATAAGACCCATTTAGTAAACAAAGTTAAAATAAGTCAAAAGTTATTTGATAATGATTGTGTTTTAGGGCCATTGTGATAATATTGTATCTTTAAAAATAATAGTTGTTAGCTGTGTAGTAGAAATAATTAACTATGAAAAAAATCAATTAAAATTTAGTAAATTTTATTTTTAAAAGTGTTGTGAGTTTTAAAAGCAACCATATGTATTTGGTAAATATTATTGTTAAACCACTATAAGAATACAAATAATTAAAATAGACATGATGTTAAATAAAATTTATGCACATATTTATAAAAATGTATATATAATATTTTTTTACTGTGTGTATATAATAATTGATAACTAAAATATATATTCTTATTTTATTAATTCTATTTTTTATTTTACTATCTCAGTACAATTCGTATTTATAATAATCTCTTTATATTTAATGATTTTATTTCTTAATTAAATAATGATAATATTAGATTTTTATTACATATATAAGGATATATATGATATTGCATTAAGTATAAAATTAATTTTCAAAATCAAATTTTAAAAGTTACTCATTTTCTTCTTTTTAAAATATGATTTAAATGGAGTGATTTTCCCAAAAGTGATTTTTAACAAAATTTATTCAATACCCAAAATTAAGTGTCCATTTGGAATTATTTTTCAGAGGCTCAAAAGTGATTTTGAAAAACTAAATGTTAAATTTGGTATTTGATAAATTTTTTTAGAGATCACTTTTGACAAAATCATCCCATCCTATGGTAGATTTTAAAAAGCAAAAAAAGTGTAGATTTTTAAAATATGAATTTGAGAATCACTTTTATACTCAATACAATTTCACATATATCCTCTTATAGATTATAAGAATCCAAGATTATCCTTATTAATTATGAAATTAAATCATTAACTTTAAGGATTTTTTTTTGGTCTGGTTTTTGTTTAGCGCAAAACACTATTCTCCTTACGGATGGTTTTCTGAAAAGGACGGCGACTGAGGCAGTAAAGATGTTGTTCGTTGAGGAAAGTGATGGTTGAGATGCCCCTGCATCCACTATAAGAGCTTCCCTGCGACTGGCAGTTCTTCCCTTCTGGAGGTGGTTTTCTAAAGAAGATGGCGACTGAACTTTCTAAAAATAGTTGCCTGGGGACGATGACGACTGGGGAAGTTGACAGTTGAGATGCCTCTGTAACCCACAAGAAACAGTCGTTATATGTAATGGCAGCGATGGCCGGCGATAGTACTCCAACAATCAAGTCAATGGGAGGTAGGATTAGGTGAGAGGTTTTAGAGAAACCCTATAACAAAAAGAAAGATGAGTGCTTTATGATGAATGCGTTACTTACCCTCATGTGAGACCAACTTGACTTTTTTATAAGGAGTGCCCCTAAGGGCATCTTTTTGTGTGATTGTAGACACGTGGTGACCACCGTTGGGGAATTCCCCCCTCAGGTAGGGTTTTTAGGTAATTTGGGCTTTTTAGTGGAGGCTATTCAGTTTGCTTGAGCTGACAACTGTCAATTTAGGGACAACTTGTGCTGGTAATGTGTCCCTGACTCCAATTAACTTATTTTGAATGAGCCAATTGAATGAAGGAGCACCTGATCTTTTTGGAGAGGGTGTTGGCAAGCTGTCTGTGGTCTCCATTTCCTTATCTTTTACTTGGGCGGCTCGCATGGAGATATTTAAGGGTAAGCTTATATGGAGACCGTACTGACATGTAGTGGCGCAAGCATATTGTAGGAGGTTTATTTCGTTATTCTCTAAGAACTTGGGTGGTTGATGCCGTCTTCCGGAGATCTCATCTCAACTTCCCCTTGTCAACTTCTTTTTCTTAACTTCCCTCTCATTCTTTAGCCTTAAGTCAGATTTCACTTGTGAGATCTTCCCATTTCTTTGAGATCTTTCCCTTCAACTTCCCTTTTTAACTTCCCTTTTATCACTTGTTACGGTTCTAAATCATACTTTCTATGTGTCATGCCCTCAATACCCCTAGTCTATCTTTTACCACCAACAAATATTATTATTATTATTATTATTATTATTATTATTATTATTATTATTATTATTATTATTATTATTATTATTGAGATAAAAAGATAAAAATAAAATTAATAATATAAAATATTTATTTTAGTTATTAATTATTTTATACACACAATAAAAATATTTTATATACATATTTATAAATAAATAAAATAAATTTTATTCAATAATATGTCTAATTTAGTTATTTATATTATTATATTAATTTAATAATAAAATTTAATAAATACATATAATTATTTTTAATATTTATAGTATTTTTTAAAATAAATTCTATTTAAATATTTAATTAATATTTTTATAATACAACTAAAAAGAATTATTTTAAAATTCTACAATGTTACAAAACTGACCATAATCCTTTCTCCTCTTTTCGGTAACGTAGCGGAGGCCATCAGTACACACCGCACTTCAATTTTTATTAGAACATAACGCAAAGTAATTACAAAATGTCTTTATAAAAAAATGAAAAAAAAAATACAAAATGTCTCTCGAAAAAAAAAAACAAGCACCAAGACCACGTACACAGCCGTCTCTCGCAAATGATTGGTGAAAGCCAAGCCACTCCATCAATCTGACGGTGGAATAATAACTGTGACGGATACGATGAGAGAAAAGGGCGAGGAGGACTTTTGGGAGCTTTCGCTGTGTTACCTGTCATGTCGATAAAGCTACCCATTATTGAATGGCCCCACTATTTTTTTTCTTTTCTGATGCGCTCATAAAATTCCTGCTCTCTCTCTGAGCCCTCTGATTCTGATTTCTGATGACAACCTTTTTTGGCTCAATTTCCGATTTGTTCAACGGTGTCGGCTTCTTTTACGTGCGTTCATTGGGAGTGTGTTGCACGTGCCAATTAGACATGCGTAACGCCACGTGATCCTCATTCCTTCCAAGTTCGAATGCTCCTGAAAATAAATAATCCTGCCATTATGAGATGTTCAAATGATTTTTTGAGCTTCTAAAATAATTATAGTTAATTATATTATAAAATATTTAATTAATTATTAAAAAAATTAGTAAAATCTTTGGTAGAGTTTTAAAAATAATCATATGTCTTTAGTACATCTAATTTTTAAAATATTGTAAGAATGCAAATAACTTAAGTAGATATAAATTTATAAAATTTATAACACATGCATTTATAAATACGTGTATACATAATAATTGATAATTAAATGATATTTTTATTTTTTATTATCTAATATAATTGATAATAATAATAATCTCTTTAAATGTAATTATTTTATTTCCTAATCAAATAAAGGTAATTTTAAATTTTTATAATATATGTTAGAATATTTATAGAATTAGGATATATATAGAATTATATTAACTATAAAGCTAATTTTCAAAAGCTACCTACTTTTTAAAATCTACAGCAGGGTGAGGTGATTTACCACATATTAAAATTAATTTTTAATTCTTCAAAATCACTTTTATGTCTTAAAAAAAATCCCAAACAAGTCCTTAATCCTTTGACAAACAAAAGAGTTATAGAGATCAAATTGTTTATCCATTAAATTATACGAGGAACTGTCTTCTTTTTACAATATGTCAATCTCACAAGAACATATATGACAAACAATAAAAGATTTTCATTAAATTAAAATGATAAATTAATAATCAAGTCCTATGTATATAACTCGTTTACCAAATGTTCTGGTATCAAATTTAGAGTTCTTGCACAAAGTCGCTTATTAAACAATTAACTATTTGGTTTATCAAGTATCAATACATTATATTTGCTGTATTTTTAAATTTGTTTAGTTATATTTAACTCAAATTTATTGTAATTTTGAGTAGGTAATACTATGAATATTTTTTAAAACATATACACACATGTTAATTTTTTTAAAAAAAATATATATCACAAGTGTACGAAAAGGATGATAATGAAATTATGATGTTATTAATAAAAGAATTAGATTCGTATCGGTTTAAATTTGACATGATATAATTAAAATACAACCCAAATATGGTACTCCAACCTTACAACTTAAATCACAGCAACTAAATTAAATTAATTTCTCTTTTAGTCAGAGACATATATGTACCCTTAGAAATATAGAGAGACAGCGAAATATGCTGATTTTCTAAATCTATAACTTACGTAAATGGCTCATATAATATAGGTATTTGAATCTAGAAGCTTTATATATTGTTTTTAAATCATAACCCAAAATTGACTAAACTATACAGTATCTTACATGATTTTATATTTAAAATTTAATTCATTCAAGTAAAAACAAAATTAATTTAATTAGAGAACATACAATAGGTAACAATATTCAACTCTCTCGTCTTCCTTTGATAATGTCTTTTGGAGTCATAATAGTTCTTTTGTTGAATCATTTGCAAAGCATTTTTGCAACTGCCCTTCCTTTTATTATGAAATTTATATGATTATTGTAGTCATAATAGGCTTCCTTAACGATTCTCTGGGGTGTGCTTAAATATGGATTTATTATGTACAAGCAGTATTGACGTAGGATTACCTGGAGCTACTGGCGGGACCAGCCATCGTTCGGACTCAAGAATCGTGAACTGCACGCTCCGGGAATTGCGTCTGGTTCTCAACCTCATAAGAGCCACCGATACCTTCGTTTCACTTTCACTCTCGCTGAGTCCTTCTCTCTCTAGACTGCGTAGACTCTAAACCCTAATCTCTCTGACTCTCTCTCTCTCTCTTCCTTTCTTTCTTTCTTTCTTTCTTTGGCCTTTTTATATTTCCAGCAAAAATAAAATTTGAGAAGTAAGCCGTTGAACAAGAAGATAACATAACATAAAACAGCCATGAAAGCACCAGAAACAGACCCAATCAGCCTCTCAACTCAGCATCTGTCTTCGCTCCTCGACCAAATCCCACTCGTAAAAAACTTCAAGGGCAAATGGGTCATCGTCAAAACTAAACTCAACGAACTCGAAACCCAGCTCAAAGATTTCTCCGATTTCCCAGCCGCTGCCTCCAATACGCTATGCCTCGACCACCTCCACTCTGTTTCCCACACCCTAATCGAAGCAGTGTCGGTGGCGCAGGAATGCCATCGGGTTAGTTTGACGGAAGGGAAGCTCAAAACCCAGAGCGATATCGACTCTGTTCTGGCGAAGCTGGACCGGCACGTGAGAGACGGCGACGTTTTGATTAAGAGTGGGGTTCTTCAGGACGGCGACGTTTTGATTAAGAATGGGATTCTTCAGGACGGCGTCGTTTCGTCCAGTTCGAAGAGGGACGCCGTGAGGGCTGAGTCGAGGAATTTGATAACTCGGTTGCAGATTGGGAGTGCTGAGTCTAAGAACTCGGCGATGGACTCGTTGCTTGGTCTTTTACAAGAGGATGATAAGAATGTGATGATTGCCGTGGCTCAAGGCGTGGTTCCGGTTCTTGTTAAGTTAATGGACTCGAGTTCTTTAGAAATGAAAGAAAAAACCGTTGCTTCAATTGCTAGGGTTTCGATGGTTGATAGCAGCAAACACGTGTTGATTGCTGAAGTTTTGTTGCTGTTGAATCATTTGATTCGGGTTCTTGAATCTGGAAGTGGGTTTGCGAAGGAAAGAGCTTGTGTTGCTTTACAAGCTTTGAGTTTTTCGAAAGAAAACGCCAGAGCGATTGGTTCTAGAGGTGGGATTTCGTCTTTGTTAGAAATTTGTCAAGCGGGAACGCCGGGTTCACAGGCTTTTGCGGCCGGAGTTTTGAGGAATCTTGCTGGGGTTGGCGAGATTAAAGAGAATTTCATCGAGGAGAATGCTGTTATGGTGCTTCTTGGCCTTGCGGCTTCTGGGACTGCATTGGCTCAAGAAAATGCATTTGGGTGTTTGTGTAATTTGGTTTCGGATGATGAAAGTTTGAAGCTTTTGATTGTTAGAGAAGGAGGGATTGAGTCTATGAAGAGTTTCTGGGATTCAGTTTCTGCAGTTAAGAGTCTTGAAGTGGCTGTTGAATTGTTAAGTCAATTGGCCTCTTGTCTTCCAATTGCTGAAGTTTTAGTTTCTGACGGGTTTGTTTTTAGGCTTGTTAATGTGTTGAATTGTGGGGTTTTAAGTGTCAGAATTGTGGCTGCTCGAGCTGTTTATGTGTTGGGGATTAATTCTAAGGCCAGGAAAGAAATGGGTGAATGTGGTTGCATTGGACCTTTGATTAAGATGTTGGATGGAAAGGCTGTTGAGGAGAAAGAATCTGCCGCTAAAGCATTGTCGACACTTATGTTGTATGCAGGTAACAGAAAGATTCTTCGAAAGGACGAGAGAGGGATTGTGATTGTAGTTCAATTGTTGGATCCTTTGATTCGGAATTTGGATAAGAAATACCCTGTTGCGATATTGGCTGCCCTTGTACATTGTCGTAAGTGTAAAAAGCAAATGGTTGCTGCTGGTGCTTGTTTACACTTGCAGAAACTTGTTGAGATGGACATTGAGGGAGCAAACAAGCTATTGGAAAGTCTTGGACGTGGTAAAATTTGGGGTGTTTTTGCCAGACCGTAACAGTTTACACTTGATAGGGTTCTGGAGTATGAGGATGATTCATCCGTCTGTATTTACAATAATTGTGTTTAGTTTAGTTCTTGAATTTTTTTTCCCCATTCCTTTTTTTTTCTCATATTGTTGTTAACTTGTGTAGAATTAAATGTTGCTAGTCAAACTTCCAATGAAAAATTTCTCTGTAAAGACATAATCTTGGTTTGTTGATCTAATTAGATTTGAACTCATGTGTTCACCAAGAACTAAATTAAAAATACTGCTTTATTATCTTGAGTTGATGTCTGTTTATTATGTTAGCTATTAGGGGTGATTGGGCAATTGAGATTTATTTATGTCATTTAAGGGTTCAGGCTTTCTTTCTCCACACACTGCAAGGAAAACTGTTTTTGTCATGTTTAAGTTGTAGAAGTGAGAAGATTTCTGCAAATTTGTGCACCATTTGTAGGAGGTTGCAATTTCTGTTCAATATGCATGGCATGATTTGTTGACTTTTAACTCTTCTTGTTAGGCCCCTATTGACAATTTATTGACCTATCCCCGTAATTAAGCGGTGTATCAGACAGTGGACGCTCGGGGGTTATCGAGATTTCTCGCCCTAACCTCTACATTTTGGTCAAGGATCTCAAATCCAAGCTTTTAAAGCCATTTCATCTTTAACTTGAATAAACTCTCTAATGATCTTACACAAGTTTGATATTTGAATGGGTTAATAATGTCAGACAATCATTTTTCTCCTGCAGTTTAATTGGTTTCTTTATATGCAAGATGTGCCTGTTTTTGCTAAAGATTTTGGCAATGTGCATTTGCCTGCCATCATCATCCATCAAGCTGCAATGGAGTGTGGAATCTGTGATCTTCTAATCTGGTAAGTGCCTACTCTTTCCACCTTCGATTTTTTACTGTGAATATTCTCAGGTCCCAAAATGATATTACTCAATCTATATTCCTTATCATTTATTTCCTTGTTGGTAGTGATTAAGACTGTCATTATTGTTCTAGACTTGTTTGGTAGTTTATGCGAGATATCTATCCAGAAAACTGTGGGTCTAAACCATGTGCATTTGTTCCTGAGCATGTGCATTTCCTCACTGCTATTCCCGCAACCACACTCTTCTGTTGGCTGTTACTTAAACAGGCAAGGACCTACAATAATTTGTTTGTGTTACTGACTTGGCCTTGGCATTGCTAATAAGCAGCTCCATGAAAACCTCTCTCTCTTCATATAGGAATTAGGAAAAGAACAATTAATATTAGTAGCCTTTCCTTTGTTGCTTGCATTGTCACTAACCCAGTTGGGAAATCAAATAAAACAGCTGTCTCCCCCCGTGAACCTTTAGGATTTGGTGGCCCTTTTTTTCAATTATTTAATTGTTCAAACTGTGCATCTCTCTTTAATAATTTTTGTTTAATAACTTGAATCTTTTCCCGGAGAGAATAAAGATTCCTCAGGACTTTCTTTCAGAACTACCATATGGATTGAGAATTTGTAATTCTAGCGCTAAATCTCACTCATTTTTACCTGACGCCTGGTGATTTTAGTTTAGGGCAGTTGTGGATTAGAAGGCACAACATTTGAATTCCTATGCGTAGATGAAAAGTATCGGGAAAGTTTAGCTTTATCTTTAGATTATATATGAGCATGCATTCAGGAGGTGGGGACTAAAGTTCATATGGTTTCGACATAGTATAGATTTTGCTTCGCATAAAGATCGTAGCATGTGAAAGCACAGCGAAAATAATTGGATAAAGGAGAATTGGGAAAGCTTTTCTTATATCTATTCTAAAATGTCCATTAGGATTTACGGAGAGTCACCTTTCCAATACCAGAATAATACTGTTTAAATAATTTCGCCATGATATTAAATTATCAATATGATAGTATAGGTTATAAGTGTGACGTTGTGTGTAACAAAAGCGCCTCAATAATATTAAGATTATTGAAGGTGATAGAATATCCCTGCAATGTTAATTTTGCGTGCAAGACCTTTTGTCGATGAAGCCCAAATGGGGAAAGCCCAATAAAGCAATATGTCTTATTTTCCTTTAGGCCCACTGATGACTAATGTACTATTTTGTTATTAAGAGAGTGATGCTATTAGCACCCCTCAACTAGCGTTTTCAAACCCTTTTTTGGTTTTATTTCCTATTTAATTCCTAAAATAACAGTTAATGTTGTTTGTTCCCAGTCATCCCCATGAGCAACTCTCTCTCTCATTTCAACCCTTTTCAAACATTTTCTTAGTTATAGCAAATAGCATTTATCTGCTGCTTTTCTTCGTCAATAAACTCCAATGAGCGGTTCTCTCTATCCCATTCCATTTCGAAAAGAAACAACATATGCACAAAGTTTGATTGTTTCCTAAACCTTTTTGGGTTCACCATGTCTTCGAAATAAAAAGAAGCCAAAAGAAAATTCAGATTTTTGTTTCAAATTTCCAATCATCGATATTCAATCGATTTTGATTCTATTCTCACTATGTAGAATATCTTTTGTTTCTGAATTATGTTATGAAAATATATGTAGAATCTCTTTTGTTTCTGAATTATGTTTATGAAAATATATTCAATTTTCAAATGCTAAGGTGTCAACAATAGAGTAATCTATCGTATTACAAATGCGACTTATTATCCATTTGAGTTAGGTTACAATGTCATCCCCCTGGATTCGTGTCCTGATTTTAACTCCACAAATTCACCAAGAGGAGGTGAGTTTACCAAGGAAATGAAACATGCTCATAGAGTTAATGATTATCAAAATTTCACAAAATTATTATTTTGCATAAAAAATAAATCAGTGCGACTTATTATTCATTTGAGTTGGATTACATCGGCGTCTCTCTGGAGTCGTGTCATGATTTTGGCTCTACAAATTCACCAAGAGTATGAGTATACAAAGGAAAGGAAACATGCTCATAGAGTTAATAATCTTGCAAAATTATTTTTTCATAAAAATAAATTGTAAATAAGTAATTAAAACTCACCTTAAATCAAATTCTTACTCTTTTAATTAACTTCATTTTATTGTTTGTAAACTTTGTAGATGTAAAGAGATTGTGATGGAGAAAGACATGGAGAACAAAACTGTTTGCGGCGTAAATTTAGTGAGTTTTAATTTTTAATACAATTTAAAATATAAAGAATAAAATTGTAAATACAAAACAATAATAGTGTGTTTACATTTCCAGAATGGGAATTAAAATGGAGAAATCGGAATTAATAATCTATTTACTTGCTAAATTAAAAATAGGAATAAGAATTAATATTGTGGGCTCCACACAACATTAAGGAATTAACCATGCTTGTGAATCCGGTGGGGGGGGGGGTTGGGAATCAGAATCTCATTCCTCCCATGACAAAAATGTCCCCAATAAATTTGTTATTTTTCGAAAATACCCTTCATTTGATATAAAAATAAATTGAAAAAGAAAAAAAAGAATGGATATTATTATTATTGTTATTGTCATTATTGTTGCTGTTATTATTATTTATTATTATATTATTTATTATTATTATATTATATTATTATTTATGTTGTTATTATTAATTATCACTACTATTATTTATATTTATTATTATTGTTGCTGTTGTTATTATTTATTAAATAATATCAAGAACAATAATTAACAAAGGCATTTTAATAATTAGTGTCATTAGTATATTATTATTAATTATTATTACTATTATTATTATTTATGTATTTATATTATTTATTATTACTGCTGCTATTACTATTATTATTTATATTATTATGGGGGTGGCGGCTACCTAAAAAATCTTGATCAATACAACTTGAAACATCGTTGAAAAACAATGACTGAAGTTGCAAAACTTCCTCTCCCCTCTCTCTCTCTCTCTTTCATATATATATATATATAAAATTCGTATAACAGATGTGGTAAAGCCAGTTCTAACGTAGCTAAGACCTTAAAAAATAGGGAAAATTTTTCTTTTTTCTTTTTCATTATTTGCCGGTCACTCACATCAATTGATGATAGTATGATGCGTGGTTATGTTAATGGTAACTGAACTCACTACATTCATAATTTCTTGACCAAGAAAGTGCAGAAAGCCCAACTCCAATGGCTTAAATTTGTGTACTGTTCTCTCAGTATTTAATTCTGGCTCATGCTTACAGTCAATGAACTTGACATTTTCTTTGAAAAGTAGGGCCACGTATGGGATGTTTTTTATTTCAAAAAATTATTTAAAATAATATAATATTCATTAATTAATAAATATAATAATATAATTAATTCACATAAATCTGACAACAAATTATTAATTATTTAATAAATGACATATTATATAAAATGAAATTTAAAATAAAAATTTTAAAATCTCCGTTATTACTCTTTCAGTGAAAATAGAAACTGAGTTTCTTGTGAAGGTTGGTGTAAGTCAAATAATGCCATGAATGAATACATGACACTATATACGAGGGGTCTGATGTCAATGCATTCGTGTGTACGTTACTCTCTTCTTTCCTTTACATCCTATCCTCTTCCAAAATCAACCATCAAATAAATTTTCAGTCATCTGTGTCAACGGTTTCATAGCCAATTGGGTTTTGAGAGTATTAATTCTCAATGGCCTTCCCCTTTATTAATGTACGGTTCGGACAAGTGTCGGTCTTCATTAAATTCATTATTTATAGACCGCTTAATAAAATTATGTCACGCTCCCAGGAGTTTAAATAATGACTTTTTAAATAATTTTCTTTGATTAAGCCCGTGTCTAAATCTGAAAGCTGCATGCACTCAAAATTCAATTTGGCTTTGATCACTTCTGTTTTTTAAAAAATTAAATAAAGAATAAAATTTTGTTACTTATAATAAAATAATTTTGGCGTATACACTCATTTTATTGAATTGTCGTACTACTATTATATGTAGTTTTTGACAAATTGTGAAAGAATTTTTTTTTTTTTGTTTTTTTCAATCATAAATTCTGAAAGATTAAGTACACATAAATTTTTGTTTTCCTCTGAGAAAATTTAAGATACATATATCATAATTCTATTGGAATGTCCATAAAACATCCTTATCATATGAAACTTTTCTAATAATCCACAATGTGAGGACACTCCACAAGTGCTACATTGTAGTTTTAAAATTTAAAAAAAAAAATCTTACAATACAAATTTAAGTGCCTGTTTAGTATGCTTTATCTAATGGTCATAAGTATTTATTTAATCTCATAAGCTCTTATCATAATTTTTATGGTTGTTTGATTGTTTTTTTAGTAGAGCTTTTAAAGTTTAAATAAGCTATTTTGTTTCTATTAGTAAAAGTTCAAATTTTAGACTTTTGAGAGTAGAGGTTGAAATTTTTTTTTAAATGTTAAAATATCTAAAATATCTTTTACTTATTTGGCAATCTTATTTTATTTTTTCCATAACATAACTTAAAAAACTTACCTATTAAAGTAATTTCATAAATTTTTAATAAAAGCTCTTATTGACAATTACACAACTAAAATTTTTTAGATAAAAACTTTATTTGTAAAAAATTTACTACCAAAAACTCTGCTTAAAAATGCTATACTTGAAAAGCTGTACCAAATAGAGCCTAAAACAAGTTCAAAGAAATTAACACCATAATTACAGTTCTCATCATAACATTTTCTCTAATACTAGGAGAAGAAATTAAACAGAGATAGCCTTGTGAGTTGTGACATCTTGTAGTTATTCTCATACGTATTATTTAGTACAAAAGGGAAAAAGCATAAAGGAGTTTTGCTTTTTTCTCAGGTAATATTACAAACACACACACATTTAAAAAAAAAAAGAAAAAAGGAAAAACTTAATTAAATTCTAGGCTTGAAATTGCCTAGATCTACTTGCAGAGATGATTGTGAGAACCAGATAACAAAGGCAGGACAAGTATGATAATATAACTGCAGCCGTCACCTTGTTACAGAATTTGCCAAATTGTTCACAAATTGCCATCCATCCTATGTGCTCGTTACCGTACCGTCCGATGTATCCAACTGCCGTCGCCGCCGCACATCCGGCCAGTAACAAGGACATCATGAACTGCATGATGATTCATCATAACCCATTGGAGAACAAAAAATATAATATTTTTACCTTACGTCTATATCTAAGGACTCAAATAAACTCAAGTGGCTAGTGGAATAAAATGACTGAAAGCCACTCAGCAGCGTCCATGGACTTTAAATTAAACAAGTTATGTACACATACCAGATCATGAAGGAACAACAAGAAATAATTTGCCGGTACAATGAGAAGATAGAGCAATGAGAGAAGAGAAAAAGCGCTTGCAGCTACATTTGCAAAAGCAAAGAACCTGCAATAATTTAGATGGAGGATTAGTAATTAACATGGGGTTTAAAACTTCAAATTAAAAGGGACTTTTTCCCTTCTTTAAAAAAAAAAAAAAAAAAATACACTTACTTGAAAGTTGAAGAGTAGCTGTATCGAGCATCAAATCGGGTGCCGAAAATGACAAGCTGTTGCTTGCTAGTCAGAATCACCGAGGTGGCAGCCAATGCAGTTGCTATGGCCAAAATCCTCAAGCAAACTTGTGCAACATGGAAATATTTTTGATATTTTAGAGGTTGATGATGAGGTTGGCTTTGCGGGAACTTAATGGCTTGGGAGCTTTCCATATTATGATATATTTGGAAAACTTGCAAGTGAAAACAAAGGAAACGTTAGGGCAAAGAGCAAAGAGAAAGCAAAGGGTTACACGGTTCAAGAAAAAGAGTGTTGCGTATGATTTATAGGAGAGAAAATTAAGCAACATTTTAAGTGCACAATGATGATGTGATTAATCTTTCCCTCGTGCGCCAAATTTGGTGGTGGGGTCTGAATGTCAAGTTTCAATCCTGAACGCACATCTGAAATCTTCCTGGTGATTTTTGGTTCTGGATGATATAGGCCGTTTGATTTTTTGACTCCTCGAAACCAAGACTTAGCGGTAGGATTTGGATTTTGGACTGACTTATTAATGGATTTCCTTTACATTTATTACGAAGAAAGAAGTGAAGTGAAAATTAAAAGGACGAGATGAATTTGATGACTTTCAAAGCTAACACTTTTTTAGCTTTTGAATCCTACAAACTTGCTGCTTATAATCAAACAAAATTTCTTAAGTGCGTGAGTAATTAAATTTCTTGCGTCCGTTACATGTGCCGCAATTATAATAATAAAGTTTCACATGAGAGAGCTAAAGAAGTAATTCAATCAGGTGCAAAATTAAACCTACGCCTGACGGTACAGTACAAATGCTGTTGGTGAGTGTGGGTTGTGGAGGGAAAACAACTACGATTGGTTAAGGGAACAATCTCCATCTTTTCTGTAAATTCCTACACGATTATGGAATCCCCAAGATATGTGTATATACTTCCTTTCAATTATAGCTTCTTATAGAGCACAAATAAAGTTCTTTTCATTGTAAATAAAGTTCAAAGAGTAAATATAATTTTTTTTTTCATTTTCATGTGCAAAAAAATCATACATAGTAAATTATGTATTTGAGCAATGCATTACGAGAGAGGAAATGCTGTTAATTAAAATCCTTGCTAATATAAATCAAATAGCGGGATTAATGTAATGAACCTTCAAATCAATCAAAACACCAGCGTTAAGGGCGATTGAAGCTTTACATATTAATGAAAGAAGTGGCTACTGCCTAACATTAGATTCATTCTCCTTAGTTGACTAATATCTGACCAACAATTAATAAAGCAGCATCCTATTGATGGAAATTATTCAAAAATTTGACCTTGATTGTAGTTTTCTTTTGTGATTTGCTTGGTTATTTTATTTTATTTTTTCTTGTCCTTTTGTTGAATTTCATGGTGATCTTCATCTATTTTTCCAAATGTGTAATGAAATGGCTGCTTTTCCAATTGCGAAGATGCTTCTTCCCATTCCTGCAATTGAAGGCCGACACGCCACGTTTTGAAGATGATCCTTAGCTATCCACCACATTGAATGCTAGTGGTTTTGGAAGTTGTAAGCTGGCATTTTACAATTTTTTTGGGTTTCTATTGTCCTATTATATATGTAAGGGCACTCTCCCATTTATAGAAGGTTTTAGAGTATTTTTGTTATATTACGCTCATTTAATATTTAATATATGTACGATATATTTGTATAAATTAAATATAACTATTAATTATATAATAATTTTTTAAAATAAATATACACGTATTGTACATACATTAAGTGAATGTAGTACAATAAAAATATTCTTGTATTTATGTTATTAACATTTAATTATCAATCATGCAAGCAGTACATTTTCTTTTTCCTTATTTACTGCATGGCGATCATAATGATGATGGAGGTAATTAACCTGAAAGCATTTGAATAATTTGAGTATCTTTCCTAGATATTTAAAAGAGAGCCTTCGAAATAAAATTTATAACAAAATGGAGGCCTCCGTTACTTAATAAGTTTATCACCAAAAGAAACTGTTTGTAGCTTGTTTCATGATCTTTACATTTTAGTGACTTTTTTTTTTCAGCTATAAGAAAATCACATAATTTAGGTGAATAATAATACTAAGGATCTTGATTATTATCCCAAAATTTGAGTCTCAATTGATGTAACTATCCACTTTAGTTGACATTCAAATGTTTAGATAATAGTTGAAGTATCTAGAATTACTCATATGTGAAATTCTCTTTCCCTAATTAAGTTCATAAGATTCATGGGTTTGCTATATTTATTTATGTTACGTTTAATCACCTTTGATCAATGAAACTTTTATTTTTCATGGGGAATTTTCACAACATTATTTTTCTTCTTCTTCTGCTTCTTCTTTTTTATCTTTATCACGTTTCCGCTAGGTTACCATCACTATTCAATGGATTTTATTCGAGTGTTCCTTTACAAAAAAAAAAAAGGGTCGACAATTTAAGCTTATATATATCTACTATTATAATAATAATTATTATTAAACACTAACATAATACTTTTTTAATAAAATTTATCAATTATGACGAATTAGTAAGTATGATCTGAGAGCGTTGAAATAGTATACTTTCAAATATTTCCATAGAATTAATTATTAGTAACTTTTATTTTTTTTTTCTAAAATAGAAGACCCTTGTTCATATCTAAGCGAAAACTCTTTTGAGGTGAATGAAATTCATCAAAATAAAAAACTACTGTTTTAGTTGATATAGACAAAATAAAAATATATAGAACTGAAAAGCTGAATTTAGAACTGAATTGCATAAATTGGGATACCGCATTGCTTCTCCAAATAAAACAAACCAAATCCTGAAAATTGAAAAAAAAATAAAAATAAAAATGATACGTAGACGATGGTATGCTGAGTCATTTAATTCGATGCAACACTTTCGGAGATTAAAAACAATTCCTTCGGAATCTTCCTATAAAAGTTGGTGGACCATGGCACCAATCTTATGACAGATGTTATCAATGGCCAGTTAATTTTCTACCAAGAAAATAGAGAAAATTTTGTTTGCAACTGATGCACCAACTCAGTAATTTTGGGTTTTATAATGGAACTTATCAAACTTGCTAAACGACAGGTCATTGTTGCATATAGTAGGGGTGGGCAGAATTGAATCGGATCCAAAAAAATTTCGGTCCAATTTGGTTTTTCAGCCGTTCGATTTGGTATTTTTCTTAGAAAAAATTGAATATTTTTATTCGATATAGAATTGAATATTTCAGTTCGATTTTCGGTTTAAAATTTTAATTCCAAAAAACAAAGCGAAAAACAAAAGAATAATTTTTAAATTAAAAATACCACGTGGCATTTAGGGATTGACCGAACCAAATCAATTTAGTTTGGTTTTTTTGGTTTTGATTCGATATTTTATAAGGCAAAAAATGAAATTGATTAATACCGTAACCAAACCGAATAAAAATATTCAAATTGATTTTTTAAAATTCCCCAAATAAAATTGAACCGAAAATTTTTAAACCAAATTGAACTGAACTAGTGCCCACCCCTAGCACATGGTGAGGCTGTGCGACTGTCGTACATAAATTTCTCTCCGAAAATTTTTTTTTTTTCTCTCGTTGCTTTGAAATTTTTTTCTTAATTTCTTTTTCGTGATCATTCTGGGCTCATTTTTTTCACGTGTTAGTAAAATTTGCTATTTCTTGCATCCTGGACAAACGAATTTTCATAAAAAATTACTAAGAGATTTTCTTTCCTTTATTTTGGATATGAAAACAATTTCTTGCACCCACTAAACCTACATTCCAAAAGCTAAGAAGTACTTGTTAAATGCCATCGCCAACCCTACTTTTTGAGGAATCACTCTTGCTATTTGTAAAAAAATATCATATAAAGCCCTAAACCAACATTCTTTTAACATTTTAAATATACTAAGAAAAGGGAATGCCCATTATAGAAACTTTAAAAGCTAGATGAGAATTGGCTCTTAGTTTATAAATAAAATAAAATGAAAGCACCAAATTATACAAGGCGAGATTAAGCATGGTCTACACTGCAAATAAGGATGAGAAGCTATAAGAAGGGGCCAAACAGCACCAAAGTTCTCTCCTCGTAAAGTAAGCTATGAGCATTTTTTTCAACGCTCGTAAATTTTCAATTTGCTACTTTTCTTGATCCATATATGATTTCGTTTTCAAAAAGAAGTCATTCCCTCTAAATCTTTCTATTCAATGAGCAAAATTCAAGCTATGCCGTGGTGCATTAGCATCTAGTAGAGCTTCCTAATTAATACTGATGAGAATTTAGGGAATTACATCCATGGCAACCATTGATCATTATCAGAAGCTACCCATGCAAACAATCCCTATAAGCAGATAGAGATAGACACCTTTCCAAATGTGAAAGACGCTTCCTCAAAGTACTAGAAGTTTGTCATTTTCAAATTTTACACTAATCCACTTAACTTGTTGAATGTGACTTCCTAGCTGGTATTGATCACTGACAAAATCTAATAACAAAAAGGAAATGAGATTTTTAGTCTTCCTGTTTGATCTCTACTACATTTAAGGGAAGACGTGAATACTTTCTTCATAGTAATTAAGCAAGTCAGTCCCCACAAAACCTAAGCTCATGCAGCTCCTGGTATCGCATGGAAACAAATCTGGACCTAATGAAGAAGCTGAGCAAAGTTTCAACAATTTAATGCAAATTTTGGTGAAAATGATGGGGATTATTCTTACAGTAACCACCGGCCAACCACCTTGACATTCAGTTCATTCATCTAATAATTGAGGAATTGTTTGGCAAAATGAAAAGGACAGAAAGTGGAAAATGTCAATGGTACCAAATTCATTTCCAAAAGCCTCTCAGAACCAAGCCCTACTCTGTTATCCTATTAGAGCTATTGAAAGAAGATAAGCATTTACATCAATCATGAAAAATGTAGATTTGGGCTGTTTTAGATTCACTCAATTTTCATACAAGATGGGCGGATCTTAACACTCTTAGATGTGATTGGAACTTCTGATCTAACATTAACTTTAACAACTCCAATGCATGTGTAAAATTGAGTACCAAAATGACAGAAATTACAAAGTAATAATTCATGAAAATGGTTGAGATCAAGAAATTAAATCATCTACTATTTATTGAATAAAATCTATGTACAAATAAAATCGGCTTGTTACCTCATCAAAGACCAGATGATAGGAAATTATCTGTACACTTATTTACAGAAATGTACAAACTAGCTTCTGAGCTGTTAAAAGAGACTGGGAATTCTAGTTGCTGATGTCAAAATACTTTGGATCAGATGGAAAATCATATTCCACATGTAACTGAAAAGAGAAAAGGACATCCCTGTTAGATAGGACGAAGGTAAAATCAAAGCTCCAGCATTTATCATTTGCAAGCTAAGAAATCGCAACCAGACGATTTAACAAGATATCAAACCATTGGTAATATTTTCCAAATATTGATTTTGAATAACATGAAATTAAGTTTTCAAAAACCTGGTTTTAAAGTGAAAACGGCTTTAAGATGTTTCCAAAGCTTTGGAAAACATAGTCGATTCCTTTCTTCTCATGATTGAAGAACAAATTTGACGCACCACATAAACCAGATCTTAAATTCCAACAACGAAGAACATGATTCCAGTAAACATTGGAAGAATAAATCTAACTTGCCTCATTTATTTCTTGACTACAGTTTTCATTGATAGGATGCCCTAACATTATAACCTCTCGGAAATAACAAACAATGTACGTCTTTGCAATAACATGGAACCTATACATTTAGTTTTAACTATTATGTATCTGGAAATATCAGCATCCTCTTAAGAACTTCCATATCTTAGCATTGGTAAAGGAAATATCAGCATGTCCAGTGAATGCAAGCAAGCAATCAGTAAATATGACAACCACACATGCTCAGCCAACAGATAGCATTATGCATGAAAATTATATGCAGATTGAGCACATACTTCTTGATAAAAAAATTCTAAGAAAAATCAGTTGAAAACAAATAAACATGATACCTTGCCCTCGTCAGCATCCGAGTGGCGTTGGGGAAATACGACCCTCATATCACTGTACAAGTAGAAGCGCCGCTCGCCTTCACTATCCTTGTTTACTGTTGGTGCACATAAAGGATTGGATTTGCACCTATGGATTGACCTTGAACATCTCTTCGGAAAAGGGCATAAAAAACGAAGGTGAAGAGCATAGCGTAGAACACCGGAGCCAGTAGTATTCGTGTTGACCCTCGAAGAACCATTTACAGACTTGCTCACATTTCCTTGGCATGTAGATGAATTGCTGCCCTTCCCAACTGTGTTGACATATTCGCTACTGCTGAATCGACAGGAACAATGGTCAAAATTTCCTTTATATACAGAGCCCTCAGTTTTAGTCTCTTTTGCACTCTCATTTGGAGGTGTATGCAGAGTATTGGGTTTACTTGAACCAGAAAACTCCCCACTAATTGGTAAAGATTGACTAATGGCTGGAACAGAAAACGGCTTGACAAAGTTTCGTATCTCAGAACCTTGTTGTCTTCCATTTCCAGCTATAGAGGTAGGCACAGAAGAGGCTAAGGTGATTTTTTGGCGGATAAACGTCTATTTGAATATGCACGGGATAAACAGAAGCAACCATTATAAGAACCACAGCTCACACCAATAAAACTAAAAACAAGGAACAGAAAAACAGATTGTCCACACACACATATATATCAGAGGTTCAGACATAAAAATCACAATTCTCTTTACAAATTGATTAACCGGAAATGTGTTATACATGTCTTCACAACCCAAGGAGTTTTATATTAGTCTTAACTCACCTAGGTGCAGACTGCTTGACCAGAAATTTTGGTCAACTGAATCATTTTTAGAAGTTTCTACATAAGATGCACTTGCATTACATTAAATCATACAGAATACTGATCAGGCTGCATGATAGTTTGGGAATTAATCTTAACTAATGTAGTGAGAAACCTAAAAAAGCAGAAATTAAGCTATTCAATTGAAGACAGTTTGGAAAGAAATACTCAGAGATATATTCAGATTGTTTCTGGAAAGTTCAGTGCTTGGTTTAACCTGATTTTGGTCTAGTGGCTCCAATTGCACCACCCACAAACTTCTCCATCTAACCTCCCTTATATCATGCGTGTCATTTATGTTTGCATTATCCATGTGAGAACATAAATATATGGTGGTAGAATAATAATTCATCTGTGGGCATAATTTTTCCGGTGCAAAGAAAAGTTCCGTAACCGAACAACTGTTACATTTTTAGAGGTCTTATCAAATAAAAGTTAATATTTTTCCTATTAGGGCACATATGTAGAAACTTCGTCTTCTTTAAAAGCAGAGAGAACACTTGCACAAACAAGGTGGTGTGTCATATGACATACACTCATATACATACAGCAGGATCTAATAGTAAATAGCAAAAAATATATTGCTGTGGAACAAATCATTGAGATCATAGTGAAAACAACTGATAATCATAAAATCACAGCACAGCTCATGGCATTAAAGTATCATAATTTGTTTATCCAGGCCTACCTTAGTACCAACTGGCATGTCGCTCAAATCATAGTTACAGAAGAAAGTGTGAATAGGTGTCTTCTCTGGATTACTGAGAACCTGCAACCAGTTCAAACTGTCAGTGTATGATGGCTGCTGTTGAACTATATCACCATTATACATAGTTATATACTTTTTCTATTTTTCGGTCAATTTTTTGGATGACTAGATATGTCTAAGACAACTGCCAATGTATCGCCATCTGCAGAAAATATGATGGAAGCGGATGGGCATCAAGCACTTGTTCAATAGCCGTGTGATTATCCTCATGACATATTCACTCTTAAGGGGGCTTCCACATATCTTTAAAAATGCTCAGTAAACAGCAAAGATAGAAGCCCAAAACTACACGAAATAAACGATAAAAGAACTTCAAAAAATTAAATTTTAAAGCAAATTAGAAATTGATCAGCGAGAAGCATTTTTCAAAATATATTTGCAGAATAATTAACAACTGAAAGTCCAAAAACTTAATCAGTATAATTTAGTCAATTAGACCAAAAATATGAAAGGAAAAAGGAAAAAAATAACCAGAATAGTCCAACACCACAGGCTGTAACTAGAAAGAATATAATATCCATAAAAAAATTCATTTTATAATAACATATACAAGTAGGCTAAGTGCTTAACACATTTCCTAATAGATGAGGTAAACACAAAAATCTTTTGAGGCTATTCCATTCAACCTAGATGCAATACAAGATTAAGTGTCATGTACCTAACTCAATAACTAACCAATCTTGAGGATAAAATAATCGATTACCAATTGTATGCATCCTTTCATTGGTATACGCAGGCGCCTCTTTTCTGCTTGAGAGTCATCAGTGCTAAGGCTCCTTTTCAGTTTTGGGCCTCTACACTTTTTTGATGGTGAATGGCCTGTGAGATCTATTGATGAATAATATAGCAAATAGTTATCTCCATCAACGCTATTTACCGCAAATGGAAGTTTCTGAGATTTCGGAGAGAAATTCCCTCCGGTCACATTGAGAACCGCCAAGAAACCACCAATTCTCTTAATATAAGAAATGAAAATTGAAGAAATTAAACGTAAGTTGACACAGGAAGAATAAACAATTTGGCAGTCATACCATGAATCAAAACACATTACTACCAACAAAAAAAACAGAAGATATAAATGCTAACCTGACTAACTTTTCCAGATAACAATCTGCCTGACAACAAGGACTCCTCAAATGAGCCAACCAAAGACCTCCTAACTGGCAGTCCACTTAAACTTCTAACCAACTTTACACATTGAGGAGCAAGGTCTAAATCTGGACCCCAATTCCATCCAGAGCCAGTGGCAGCCTCAGCAGTAAACAGATCAATGTTTTTCTGCAAATAATCAAAATCTTCCAGTGATTGACTTGGAGTCCTAAAACCCTCATCCTTTTGGGAAGACAAAATGCCTGAGAAAGTTCCATGAAGTGACTGTTTCATATCATTCAGAGTTATATAGGTGTCATCTGACTCTTTTCCGACATCCCTGCATCTTCCCATGGATTCTATTCTTTCAGGGAGTTTTGGACCGAGTGGAGATAAAGACAGGGGAGGTGATCCCACATGTTTCTTAGGTATAGCTATAGCACCAGTTGAGGACTTAACAGTAGTTGGTTCGGCAGAATATTTACATCCCGAAGATCTTAAGTGACTATGAGTTTGCCACTCCTTGTTCCCAAGGAAAGGACCATCAGTAAAAATGTTGGAGTTTTCTCCACAATTTTTGAATTGCAAGCTCTTCCATTCTGGAGAAGTAGATGTAGACCAGATTGGAGAATTGAAATTATTGGACTCGCCAATGTGTGCTTTCTTATGCTCTTGTGAAACATGTAAAGTGTATTCACAATTTTTGTCCTCGAAGGCACTTTGAAGAGTGCCACCACCAATGTCCAGAGTGTCACCATCAAATTGATTAGGTCTAAGCATTCCGCTCAAAGGCGACAGTACACGCTTCCTGACCAGTGAGCCAGTGGCCTCAGCTGCATTACCAGTGACACTAACCACAGTAGATGATGACAGGTTTCTATTGAATACATCAGCAGGAGAACGCAATTCTTTTGATTCAAAACCCACAATCCTAGGAAGAGGCGTTTGAATCTGCCCGGTTTTGGAAGTGAGCTGGCCATTTAGTTCCAAAGATCCCTTCTTCAACCTATATGTATTTGATACACCATCTTTATACATTTGTAAAGCATCCGAGCTGGGAAGCTCTGCAATGATTTTACCACGGAAATCTCCAAATGAAGAGCAGGGCAAATCCACCTGCATTCTATTGCCCAAGTTTCCTCCATGCACCCCACTCAGATCGCAGTTGTTTACGTTCACGATTCGGGGTGATGTTTGGACCAATGTGCTCAGTGATGCTGCCACTTCCTCGGCAATACCACTGGAAGATACTTGAGGCAAGCCCATCTATGAAGCTAAGTATTGTCAGTCCCAATTTTTCAAAAGGATACTCTTTTTGTTACCTTAATATCAATCTTGTGTGCCACATTCCTTAACCTTTCAATCATTCAAATGCGTAAACATCAACATCCATTTTCATACTCCCAATCAACCAATGGAACACGAGTCTCAAAATTACATCACCACAATTAAACAGCACTTAATTAATTGACTCGCTAGAATTCCCACAAATGAATGGAATACTCTAACCAAAATTGGGTTCTAACCCTATGGCATAGGCCGCTATTATCTATCTACCAAATTCATCACTATCTCAACTACAGCTCCATCATATTGTGGCAATAAAAAAGAGCAAAATCCAGATGTCCAGACAGAAACGGCAGAACATTCTCTCTTGCTTTGTCACCTCTGCACCTCCCAGTAAAGAGACAAGTGCCATTCATGGTTCATCAGAAACCAATAAACCATTCTGGAAACACATTAACAAGAAAACAAGCTCTATCACTTCGTAAGCATAAGATATAAAATTAACAAATTTGATTCATTAAACCCATTTTTAACCCTCTTGTCACCAAACAACAATTAATCATCGAGCTCAATAAAAAGTAAATGACATATAGATATGACTTGGATCAAATTCTCTCTGAAAATAAATGATACGAATTACAGAAATTCATTTGTTGTAAATAATAAAAACACAACCGCAGATTTTCTTAAAATTTGTATACTTTAAAGAATTACTGATTATCTTTTGGTAGCTCAAATGGCATTCTCACACAAACTTCAACAACAATGTAATCACCAACAATGCGTTAATCAGTTCTGTTAGCAGATAAAATTCAAAAGCCAATTCCTCAATCAGAATCTAAAAGAAATGAAGGGAAAGGCTGTGATTGCTTAAAAAGATAGATTCTGCACATAGATGAGCTGATCTTAATACAATACAAGTATTTGTTCAATGTTATTCTTCATTTATACAATACCAAAACAACAAGAATCTAAAAGCCATAATTTATTTTCTTCCTTTCTCCCAGTTTCTAAGCAACCAAACAGATAGCAACATGAGAAAACACACCAACACTCTCAAAAATTGCAACTCAAACTAACAAAGTCGATGCAATCAAAGTCAACAGTCATAAGTTTCATCTCAAAAACAATCAATTAAAACACACCACCAGTGAAGCTCTTGATCATCATCAACAACAAAACAAACAAACTAGCTTGCCGAAGATACATCAACAGATCAAAACAAGAACAAGAAGCGTTTCTATTGTCAATCAAATCAAGCAAAAGGAGAAAAAAAAAAAAAAACCAGATACGCACATGGGTTTTTATGTTCTTTTTATTTGATTTTTTTCTTTTTTACTCAAAAACTTTCTTCTTCTAATCTTCTTTCTTCTCCTGCCAGTCTCCTCTTTTCTTTTTACAGTTCCACACATTTCCATATAAATACTTCTTTTTTTTCTTTTATTTTAATTTCTCTCTCACCATATCTATAATTTTATCTCTTGATATCTTTTTAGTGATTTGTTTTAAGCCTCCCATGTTTGAAAGAAGTTGCGCGTAATTGCTGGCTTGCGTTTGTTGAAAATTTTTACCTCAATTTTTTTGGCAACACCCACAGCACCACCCCACCACATGCTTGCTTTTGTGTTCCAAGTTGCGTTTGGGAGTCCTTTTTCTCATTTCTTTACAAGTCTTTGTCAAATTGTCACGTCTGTGTGTGTACTGTGTACGTTTACTCACTTTAATGCCATAACTTGCTCTACGTGTTAAATAATATGCTATAATACCCTTTGGTTTCACTTTCGTTCATGGTGTAGATCAATGCGTGCCACCAGTTTCTACATACCCTTTTCTTGGCCACCGTAATGTGGCTTTAAACGCAACCCTGTCAATTGTGAAGTTAGGATATCACCTAGTAGTAGCGTAGCCACAACTTATTTTGGGTGGCTATTTTTTTTCCCCATTCAAAGCTTTTCTATTGTATAAGATAACTTTATTAATAAGAAATTAAAGAAATACTTAATAAGGTTTAAGGGAAGACATAATAAGTCTTACCCTTCAAAATATTTATTTAAAATATTATTTGAGATTATTTAGACAATATATTGACTTCTCATATGATGAACGTGGATAAAAATTTAATGATAGTTGAAGATATGACATAACTAATTAATAGAAAAATTTTTATACATAAAGATAATTTTATAATTAAACCCTCTCTTATCTTTGCCATTGTCGCCTCGCATTATAGAATCAACTTTGTTCTCTACAATTCTTCTTAACCAAAAAGAAAAATCATTTCACACACTAAAATGTAATGCTGATATACAAAATTTTCTTGGGTCTTGCCCATTCTTAGTTAATCCAACACGAGGGCTTGATAGACTACGACACGCCCCACTTTGATTTTCAAGCCAAAACTTGCATCTCAAAGGTTTGTTTAGTCTGTTTACGGTTCAAGTATATTTACCTAATATTTATATCTTTTAACGTTTGCCTTTAAAGATGTGTCGAATGAAATTAAGGGGCCAGTGTAAAAGTTCCCTCGAACTCATATATAGACTAAGGTTCAATTCTGAGTTTGGTGAGCTTTTTAAATTCCTCAAACCCTCAATCTATTCCAAGGTTAAAATTAACAGACATGCTATAATTCCAAAGATCTTTAATGTGGATCGGGTATGTTGAGTAACTCTTTGCATGTATCTTGACTATAATCCATAAATGCATACACTCTTGTATGACTTTATCTCTTGATATTCTTCTCACCCGGCATGGTTAGATTACCTTTTTCTGTCACAAAATGAGCTCAAGCTAGCATACTAATCGCAATGATGCTTATTACATCAAACGAAATTGTAATAGCCATTTGGCCAACACACACCTCAATAAAACATGGCCCTTTTTATTGTTGCGTCCATCATTTCATCCCAAAGTTCCTTATAACAACACCTAAACCAGCCATCTTTATTGACGTTACTATTGAGTTAATATATTTTTTTTTTGAATTCCAAAATCACACGTAACAGTGACATCAATTAGCAAACACAACCGTGTTGAACAATGACTTGAGAATAGAATCCTTGTTAATAAACTCAGAATATGTAATGAGAAAAAATAACTTACAACTGAAAATTAAGAAGTTATATCCCATTACATGAAATTTTTTTACCTAATCAGTAAATATAAATTTGTTAAGCCACGCATGGAGCACTGTCCTAAAAATTAATTTTTGCGCTCCTCTAAAAAAAGATTTCTCAGTGCAAAAAGGAAAAAAAAAAGAAAAAAAAAAGATTGACCTCTATGATATAAAGACATTACTGTGAGGTTGCACTTCGAACAAAACAATTCAAAACTACAAAAAAAAAAAAATTAAGCAGAAGTTTAATTCAACTTGAACAATTCAAATCATATATATATTTAACTTATTCAACTCTAATTTGTAAATAAGTCAAACACATGATTAATTTAAATCCTACACAAACTTACTTCCCTCCAATATCGTATGTTAGTATAATATCAATATAATTCCAACAATCTCCCTCATATTTCAAAATATATGATCAATCTTCATCGTAGAAGTTTTGATGTACATGAAATGGTACCTTTCGGGCTATAATCAATTATTAAAAAATTAATCTTGTCTCTTTGGTGAAACTTACAGTTTCTATAAATTAATGATCTTTCTGTGTAAGGTAAAAGACTAAATGCTCACACTAAACTCTCTTAGAATTTTATTATTCAGCAGTTTGGTATTTTAATGGTCCTATACCTATTTGGAATTCATAAGTGCTTTAGAGATGTCTATCTTGCTCTCATAGGAACTGACCTAATTCCTCATTCATTTAAGTTATTCTCCATCAAGTGCCATGCAGTTTTGACACACCACCACACACAAACGTGGGCTATGGAATTCATTAAAACTTAATTACTCATCCAAATCATAGTTGTAGGTAACTACCTCTTCATTACTCAAATAAATTAACCAATAGTTCAATAAAACAACAAAAAACTTATTACTACCTTATAAACCTACTTCATGAGATCTCTAATCACATAAGTAGGTTTACCATCACTTTTTTGTTAAAATCAAAAACTGAGAATTCTTTCTTTTGAATAACAAAATGCTCTCATCTTTGAAGATATGTAGAGTACTTTTACAAAATTTGAGACATTGAAAATTTTGTATCTCTAACACACCATCTCATTTCAATGTCAACAAGCATTAAAATGTCAAGCAAAATGAAAGGTTAATAGATTAGAATTCTTTAATATACACTAAAGTGGTCAATGCATCGTTCATAAAAATAGTATATTCCTTCTTTTTCATTGTAACATAACTTACATTTTACAAAGAAAACCTCATATAAATTAATTCCAAACTCTAATAACTCTATTTAATTTGGCAATCAACAAAACTGTATTTAAAAAATAATATAACCTATTTACTTTTTAAGTGTACATGTAGTCTAGCATTGCTAGGATACATGTAGTATTACGCGTTAGAATAATATATCATTTAGTGAAAACCATCAC
Organism: Murraya paniculata; assembly: GCA_030449075.1. NCBI lineage: Eukaryota > Viridiplantae > Streptophyta > Magnoliopsida > Sapindales > Rutaceae > Murraya > Murraya paniculata. The sequence continues at coordinate 607,460 of JAEVFN010000098.1, read as the reverse complement.
TTATAATCTAGAAACATTCATGTTATATCATTAAGAATTAATAACAGAATGTGTGGAAGCGTATCTAAATCCATAATGTGCAATTACTCTCTAAAGTCATGTGATTGGCCTTCCAAATCAACAGATTCTCCTAGAAAATCTTTTAAATTTCTTTGTGCTTTCACTCTAATGATGGAATGTTAAAAAGTATAGAATGATATGTGTGATCTGACGACTATAATTATTTATATAAACAACTTTTTCTGTTGTCTTTCGGTATTCCTATTTTAGCCCACCATAGAAATAGAAATTACCTTTAAGTCGCCACACATTAAATGTCCACATCGTATTAAATACATTAAAGTTCAAATTATCGAAAACCTTAAAAGATTACTTTTGATTGGGCTTAACCTTATATGACAGTCCCCAACACATAGTTATTTATATATAAGTCCTACGTTGAATTAAAGATCCAACAATCTCCTACTTGGGCTATATGTGTAATCTTATAATTATGCTTTGCATAAAAATAACCATATGAATTCAACCTTACTGTCATTGTTGAAATGTATCTATAATCAATCTGGTCCATCACTCATACCAACATAGGATCAAAGTGGACATCGTTACAATTATCGTAACTCGATCCATCAATAGTCACTATGCCAATACAACTGAATAACATGGATCATGATGTAGATGTGTAGTATGAAAATTTCATGTGATGTGATCTTAACATACCTATTTCCAACTGGTATACCTTAAATTTTAGTAAAATCAGAGTGTAAATAAATTAGAATTTTATTTTTGTAGAAAATAATTGAAAATATCTATAAACTGAAATAACTAAAAAATGTTTACATCATAAGAGCATCTCAAATCACAAACTCCTACTAAAATTGAATATCCTTTAATGGCATGATATCCATATGGGCAGCATGCTCATGAAATATTTTGAATGGCCATCTCTTAGTTAACGAATCCACAATCATGGAGTTTGTGTCAATTTGCTTTGTAGACAATTGTCCACCCAGAACTCTTTCTTTAACAACTAATAACTTAATGTCTATATACTTCGACTCTATTGAGCTCCTGTTGTTGTTGGAATACAACACTGCTGATTTATTGTCACAAAATAACTTGAGTATTCTATCAATACTATCTACTATACGCAGCCCTATGATAAAATTTCACAACCATATTCCATGATTAGATGCTCATAACATACTATGAACTTTGCTGCCATCGTAGAAGAGACAATAAGAGACTGTTTAATACTCTTCTAAGAGACAACACCTCAAACTAGTAGATAGATGTAGCTAAATGTGGACTTCGTACTATCTTGGCATCTAGCAAAATTAGAGTCAGTATACCCATTAATCTCAAGCTGATTTGCCCTCTAATATGTGAGCATGTAGTCTTTTGTTTTCTATAAGTGCTAAAAGACTCGTTTAGCTACTTTCTAATGATCTACTCCTAGATTATTTAAGTACCCACTTAACAGCTAGTAACATATGTAATATCCAGTCACTACAAATCTAAGCATACACCAGACTTCCTATTGTTGATGCATAAGGAATTTTCTGTATTTTTTTCCTCAAAATCACTTTTGCAGTACTGATTGAGACTAAACGTGTCTCTCTTAGCAACAGAGGTTCACCTAATTTACAATCTTGCGTGTCATATCTTTTAGGAACCTTTTCTATATAACTCTTTTGTGATAATCCAATAATACCATGTGAATAATCCCAGTATATTTGTATGCCTAATATAAAAAAGGCGTCACTAAGATCTTTCTTCTCAAAATTTTTAGTTAGAAATGTCTTGATGTCATGCAATAAGCCTATATAGTTGCTAGAAAGTAAAATGTTATCGACATATAAAACTAGAAAAATATACTTGCTCCCACAGAACTAATAGTAAATGCAATAATCGACCAAATTCATCTCCAAACTGAATTAGATGATCACTTGATGAAACTTGAAATACGATTGTCGAGATCCTTACTTGAGCCCATAGATAGATTTCTTAAGTTTGCAAACCATATTATTTGGATCTCCTAACACAGAGTTTTTTTGCTGCACTTTATAGATCATCTCATCAATGTCACCGTTCAAAAACGCCGTCTTCACATCTATCTAATGTAACTCAAGATCGAAATGTGCAGCCAATGCCATTATAATCTTGAAAGAATCTTTCGAAGAAACCACAAAGAAAGTCTCTTCACAGGCGATGCCTTCTTTCAATGTAAAGCTCTTTGCGACCAAAAACGCCTTGTACTTGTCCACATTGTATATCAAATCTCTTTCAGTCTTAAATATCTATTTGCAACTAGTAGGTTTCGCACTTTCTAATAATGGGATAAGATCTCATACGTCATCATCCTTCATGGACTTTATCTCCTCATTCATGGCATCAATCCACTTCTGAAAGTTAGAACTTTCATGACTTCACGAAAATTGATCAGATTATTTTCCATCACTCCAATATCTACCTCATGTTATTAGAGAAATACTTAATCGTATGGCACTGTGCACTGCACTTCTCATTTCTCTAGTGGATCTCCTTAATTGTATAGGTTCTTAAGGTGGTAGAGTTGTTCTTCTAGAATAATTTATTGTATCAGGGGTTCTCCAACATTGTCTTAATTTGTTGTGCTTTGAACAAAATCAAGAATGAGACCCTGATAAATACTAATAACACCTATGGAACTATCAACATATTCTTTTTTAAAGACAAAGTCCCTAGCTGTATCTCTCCCCGTAAACTCAACAACCTCAAAGAACCGAGTATTTTCTGACTTAAAAATTGACTTAATCATGGGATCATAGAATCTGTACCCCCTGGATCTTTCAGAGTATCCAATGAAATAGTAACTCACCATCTTTGAATCCAATTTCTTCTCATTAGGCCTATAAGACCTTGTCTCAACTAGACATCCTCAAATATGCAAGTACTTTAGACTAAGTTCTTGCATGTCCAATGCTTATAAGGGTTTTGGTAATCACTTTAGTTAGAACCCAGTTAGGAATATATGCTGCACTCTTAAGTGCTTCTCCCCAGAGTGACTATAACAAAATAGAATAACAAATCATACTACTTACCATGTCTTTAAGTGTCATGTTTTGTCTTTCAGCAACATCATTCAAAATGGGTCAACCTGGCATAATGTAATGTGGGACGATACCACATTTCTCTAGGAGCCCAATAAACAGTTCTCGTCGTTGTTAATTTAAACCGTCATATCTACCATAGTATTCACCACCATGGTCAGATCTGACCCTTTTGATTCTTTTGAACATATCCAAGGATTATGACTTCTCATAGAAGATATATATGTAACCATATATAGAAAAATCATCTATGAATGTCGTTAAATGTTGTTGACCATTCTAAGCAACTGTAGGGAATGGCCTACAAATATACGTACGTATGAGTTCTAAGACGTCCAAATTCCTGTTGGTTTCAAATCTCATTTTAATTAACAAAAATATCAAAATTTATAAAATTTAAGGGGTCAAGAATTTCGTCTAACACAAGTCTCTCTATTCTCCGTTTGGAGATATAACCCAATTTTTTATGCCATAACGTAATCAAATTCTCATTGGTTAATTTCTCTCTAAACTTTGTGTACTTAATTGCACCAATAAAATAAAGATTATCATAGCCTAATAGAGGATTGGAATCAACCAATTTAAATCGTGAAACAAATGAAAATTTTCATTCCCAAATAAACAAGGAAAATCAAATTTGTCCAAAGTAAAAATGAAAATCAAATTTCCTAAAGGACGAAACAATAAATATTTCATCAAGATCCAAATAAAATTCAATCGTTAATAAGAATCTAAAATTTTCAATTGCTTCAACTTCGACCATCTTGCCATGCCGATGTATCTTTCACCATCACTTGGCTTTCAGTAACTCAAGCAACCCTGCATAGACACACTGATGTGAATGGTTGCAACATAATCTATCCATCACATGTGTCTAGGTACCGAAGTTAAGTTAACCTTAGAGCAAACCAAATCATCTCCTTCAGCCTCGCAAAAGAAACAACTAGTACTTGTCGGATTATCTAATTTCTTTTGTTGTTTCTTTTGAGGTATTGTATCTGCAGTTTCTTATTCTTCTTTCTTTTTTTTCTCCTATTCTGGCCCTTATACCTTATTGAAATTAGATTTGTTAAAATCATACATATTTCTGCCTTTTCATTCTTAACAAATTTCCTTTTAATATCCGCAAGGAATTCATTAGTCGTAGTTGTCTTTAGAGACATTAATCCCCTGAATGCTTTAGGATGGCCTTCTTCATGATCATTATACACATGCAATATCAGAAGTACTCTCATCCATAAAAAGTAAGAGACAATCAACCCTTAACACAAGGTTGAAATCCATGACTGAGAGAACTTTTAAAAGGTTTTCTTGCCATGAGTTGAAGTTATGACCATTTAGCATAAGAATAAAATTGATGTTGGTAATAATATTAGTAGCAGACATAACTGAACGGAGAACGACAAACATATAAAACAAGCTCATATAAGTCTTAAAACAAAAATAAATTCAAATAAAAGTAAATCGTATCTCAAGATATCAGACACTCCATTAATATTTCATCTTTGACCAAAATATTAACTTGTAAGTGATATCCTGGTGTAGTAATCAAACATTGATAATAAAAATATGTCAAACAATAAATCTTCCTTTAAGCTGATTTATTGTTCATATATAAAGCTGAATAATCATCACGCGTTTATTACCACGTGTGCACATACAATTCTGTTAAATATAGACCTTCCTTTGAGCTAATTAATATTCACAAAAATTATATACACACAATGGTTTATATTCCAAAACAAATAAAATTTCACAAGAGAGGTCATTTTAGTGACATGTTGCTTCAAAATATATATTACTATACCAATATGTGAATTTAAAATTGTACCAAAATTACCCTTCAAAAAAATTAAAAAAATTTACGTCAAAGTCTAGTCGACGATCAAAGATCAACTATTAACCGGCTAACCATCGACCAGGACAGGGTTGGACCGGTTTGAGTTGACCCGAACCAAATCTTAAACCAGGCCAAAAATTCAAAACCCTAAATTTTTTTCCTTCATCTTCATGGCCGCCGCTTTTCTTTCCTTATACGGCGGCCATGATCTTGCTTCTTGCAATTTTTTTTTTTTTGTTATGGTTGCCGCTTTACTTGATCAGCCACTTGATGGCATGGCCCAACGGCCACCCCTTGGCCGAACGCTGGTGGTAGCTGTTGCTGTCACTGGCTTTAAAAGCATAAAAACTGAATTTATTTTTTTTAATTAGTGGCCCCGCTTCTGCCAAATACCGCAGCTTGTCAACTAGAAGCCATAGCGTCGAAAACCATAACAACCACAGCCTTAACTTAAAATCAAAATTTATAGAACTGAATTTCCAAAATTAATTTTATTTAATCCTCAATTTGCTCTCAAACTCAACAATTTTAATAATTTATGTCTTATTAAATCTGAGAACACCAAAAATTTAATTATTAATTGAAAATAAGTTCGATTCTCAATGATTCAACATGAAAAAGCTCTTATACCACTTGCTAGAACAACACATCCTTTGATGAAACCTATCACCTATGATACATGAACATTCATATTGTATCATCAAGAATCAATAACAGAATAAGGCATAATGTACAATTATTCTCTAGACAACTTTTTCTGTTCTCTTTAAATATTGTTATTTTAGCCCATCATATAAATAGAAATTACGTATAAGTCTCTATACACTAAAGGCCCACACCCTATTAGATATATTAAAGTTCAAATTACCAAAAACCTTAAAAGATCAATTTTAATTGAGCTTTGATAGTCTGAAACATATAATTATTCACATATAAGTCCAACGTTGAATTAAGGACCCAACAATACTAGATTAAAGATCCAACATTACATTGATGACAATTGTCTAATATTTGTTTACCTTCGTTTCTTCTATTCTCTTCACTCACTTCTTACAATTCTACTGAGTCTAACAAGGCTCAGACGTGGAGCTTTCCACTCCAGCAACAAGAAAATCATAATCGGCAATAAATATTAGAAGGTAGCAGTAGATCCAGGTCTCTATAACTAGTCGAATGCACAATATCAACACTAATAAGAAAGCCATCCTTAATAAGCTCAATCAGAATCACTGAATGTAAATTAATGTAAATGGTAAAATACTGAATAAAATAAAAGAAAATAAACAGATAATACAAAATCAATTAAATTAAAATCAATTTTAGGATATTTATTATAAAATTTCTAAGCTTTTCGACTAGTTCATGGGTGAATGGTGCACGACATTACCTCATCAATTTTTTATAATAATAATAATAATAATAATAATAATAATAATAATAATAATAATAATAATAATAATAATAATAATAATAATAATAATAATAATAATAATAATAATAATAATAATAATAATAATAATTATTATTATTATTATTATTATTATTATTATTATTATTATTATTATTATTATTATTATTATTATTATTATTATTATTATTATTATTATTATTATTATTATTATTATTATTATTATTATTATTATTATTATTATTATTATTATTATTATTATTATTATTATTATTATTATTATTATTATTATTATTATTATTATTATTATTATTATTATTAGAACAATTAAATGGTTTACGGATTACATGGAAGACATAAAAACTAAAAATCATAGAAAAAAAGATTAATGCTCATTTAGAACAAGTTAGCTATATTGTGATATTGTTCCATCCAAAAGGAACGTAACAGCAGTGGCACTAGGTATTTGGCTATGTAAGGTTTTATTAAATGAGTTAATGTAAGGCTTCTTTATTGGGTTATGTTGCGAATAGAGGATTTACATGTCTAAAGTTTCATGATTAGTGTTCTGTCTTTTATGTTACAAAATACTCATGTACTAGACACATTGCATTAGTAGTTGACCACCAGTAGAGGTACGAAGCTGTGAAAAAGAATAATACAACAAAGGTTTAAAATGTTAGGAGAATATTTAAAGCTGTATAAAATGTCATTTGTTGACAACTAAGATCCTATGATCATATAATATATATATATATATATATATATATATATATATATATATATATATATATATATATATATATATATATATATATATATATATATATATATATATATTTTGGTCTAACCTGTTCTCGAAGGAAAAAGTGAAAAGCAGAGGCTAGGTTTTGCTTGGAGATGTCGATAGAGAGGAGAGAAGGTTTAAACGATCTTATCAACTAATAAGTTAATTAAGTGTAACATTATTATTTCTTGTGATGGGTTGCTAAAGATTGCGAAGTTTCATTTCTTCTGTACTTTGGTATTCATCAAGATTTATTTCTCTTTGAGGGACTCATTTTCACTTTTGAGATCCCTCAATCTTTTTTTTTTCTTCCTTTAATATATTGTTTAGTTCTAATGCTCTTACACAATCTTCATTATTTTTCTACGCTTTCTGGAGTAGCTTTCCTTGCTCTTCAATTAGAGCCAACCCTTTCTTGTTGATCTCCTGAAGCTCTTTACAAGCTCTTAAAAGTTTTTGGGTAGCTTCGCAAAGTCTCTAATTCTCAGCTTCTTGTTCTAGTAGGAGCGACGAGGGGCAGGCTCCAGCTCGGGGGCTGGAGATCTGTTCAAATCGATAGCAAGTTCAATCATTGGGGGCCAAGTCGAAGGACTGCCTTCGCTTGTACCACCCTCTGTAAAAATAGGCTGTTTGTCTATCCCAAAAACCAAATGCAAATCTTCTAAAATGAAAAGTGGGGTTACCAAGTCAACCCATAGTCCCAAACCTAGCAAATAGTAGAAAAGAGACATATATAGAAAACTCATAGATTTATCAATGAAAATTTCATCCTTTTTCTTTTTCTCAAAATCATTCGGTTCCGTACAAATTAGCTCCTCCTACTCCTCCTTGGCGACCATGAGTCATCGTTGGTCCTCCATTGTTACTACTTGTAGCACAACAGCTTGTGAAGCTAATCCGGATAGAGATTACTGCTTTTCTTCCCCATATGCTATTTTCTTGCAGCACATTCCCCGCTACCACAAACTTTGTTTCTCCTTTGTTTCACCAGATTCGGCTTTTTAGTTTGCAGAGGAAGGATACCACAAACAAACCTTCCTTTTAAGTCCATTTTAGTTATTTAAGCAAGCCAAACCACGATAAAGAAAAGACATGCCTCCAAGTTGGGGATTCAATCAATGCACCTGCTCTCTATCTACTAGCTTACTTTATCTCAGAAAGAAAGAAGTTGCTATGATACCTTAATGATCATTCCATTTTAAAAATGAAAATTGCATTTATAAGCAAATCACAAATAACCCAGTACAATCGAAGGGAAATCTTCTTCTAACCAAACAGTAACAGTCCCAACTTGTAAAGCAAGGAACATGTTGAACAACAAAAGCACTACGAAAAACATGTTCCAAATTTTATAAATAAATTATTCTTAGCATAATGTCGGACCACATCGCTTATAAATGGTGAGAAAGTTGTATTACTATTTGTGACATAATTAATAGTTTAAAATTGATCAAGATTTATAATCATATGTGAAAGGAATACAGAGTGATGATCTTACAATTGATGTAACCGAGCTACACATCCCATTAATTGTTTAATTGTTTGCGGCATTTTCATTGACAAAGATTGAAAACACAATTTCAGTTAACATAGGTGCAACTACAACATCAAACTACTTGAATTCGAGCTCGCATAACATAAAGGTCTTGCTAAGTTATTGCTTATGTAGCTTACGACTCTCAATAAAATACATGCGGACCCCATAATTTGTTATTACTTTTTACATTATTTTCAAAGGTTAGTTACACCATAAATAACTTAGCAATTGCCATAACATAAATGTAAAGTACATTCATTGAACTAACAATAGTTTCTTAAAATTAGGGATGGCAAAAATATTTGGATCCGGATCCGGATACATCCGGAAAACCAAATATCCAGATTCGCATTATTTTTAATTAAATTATTTATTAAATTAAAATTAAATGAAAAAATATATAAGTTAAATGAAAAAATATAATACGATTAATTAAAAAATATATAAGTTAAATTAAATTAAAATATATATTGGAATCCGCATTATTTTTTAATTAAATTATTTATTAAATTAAAATTAAAAATATATATAAGTTAAATGAAAAAACATATTAGGATTACTTAAAAAATATAGAAGTTAAGTTAAATTAAGAAATATATTGGGATCCGCATTATTTTATATGGATTTGTGGTGTTTTTATAATTTTATTTGTGGATTTGTAGTGATTCTAGACTTGAATTTATATTATTCTTAATGTTTGATTTATGTTGTGGTATTTTTATTTGTGACTTTATGGTGTTATATGTTATTTAAGTATTAAATTATTGATTGTTGAATTATGATTGGATTTTATTTGATATTATTAGGTAAATTATTGAATTGTAAATTATATTTTAAATTATTAAATTTTAAATTTTGTATCCAGATATCCGAAACATTTACTTGCAATCATGCGGATATTACGTGTATCCGGATTCGCAAAAAAAATGCAAATCCAAATGCATATCCAAATATAAGAATATTAATTCGGATCCGGATTTTGTCATCCCTACTTCAAATAAAAAATATTTTTTTATCTACTATTTTCATTGGATTAATGAATTAAATAATGTGTTCTCTTCTGACTTGTCCAATTGGGTCCTCACAATTCCTTTCCATGTTCTCGTTCCCAGAATATAATTTACCCGAATGGGAACCAAAAGAGGGAGAGAGAGAGACTGTGGACCCCTGTGATCAAATCTGATTATCAATTTCACTGATGTATAAATTATTCTCCCTTTTTAAGAATTGACGGGCTGCGATACAATTACAAAAGCCCAAAAGCAAAAACGCATTAACTTAAAAACAAGTCTTTCCTTAGCTTTTACCCTTCGTCTTCTTCCTCTACCAACTTTCTCATACATCGATTTTAGTTTTTTTTTTTTTTTTGTTTCCCTTGACAGAAGATGGTAGACTTTAGTCGCGTGCAAAAGGAGCTACAAGAATGTAGCAAAGACATTGAGGCTTCTGGCATCAAGGTTAGTCCGGTCTCCGACAATCTCGTTCATTTAACCGGAATCATACCTGGGCCCATCGGCACTCCGTATGAGGGCGGCACTTTCCGTCTCGACATCACATTGCCTGGTAATAATTTTGTCTAATGGCTACGTGGTGTTGTTCAATTTCTGAAATTTTGATCTGGGTTTTGGCTCTTTTAACATTTAAGTGACTTGCTGTGAGCTGTTTTGCTTGCTCCGGTAATTTTTTTTGTTTTTTTTGTTTTAGGGTTTATTGTAGCAATTGCTTATAAAATTTTGGTGTTTGTTTTGTGCTTTTTACAGATGGGTACCCTTTTGAGCCTCCGAAAATGCATTTTGTCACAAAAGTTTGGTATGAATTAAGTAAATAAGCATTTCTTTCTTTTTAATTGTACACGCGGTTTACTAATTTTGTTCCTGTACTTACTCTAATTATTGCCATAGAAAGAAAATGAAACTCTGTATATGTTGATTAAAATCTGAATTTTATGGTTTATCATGAGAATTTATGCACTACTGAAGCTCTTTTGGGAGAGCTATAGCAGCCCAGTTGCAAAAATAGAGGAAATTGTATGCACGTTCCCCTTTTTTGCAGCTGGGCTGCCCAACCTAGCTGTGTGTCAGCACTCCAAAACAGAGCTGAAAGCGTGATCAAGATATTGAACTATTTTGGTTATCTGCAACACTAATCTTTACAGTTGTATCAATTGTGAATGGCATTTACGAAAATAGTTCTCATTGAAATTGATATTAGGGAATGTAAACTGATGCCTTATGAATATTTATGTATTTTTTTGGAGAGTTGTCATTTTCTAGTGGGTTTGCTTTGGTGCCTGGACTGGTACGAGCAAAGTTATCAAAATTAATATTGATGATTGTCTGTTCCTAAAGTTCTAATTCTCTGAAATCCAGATTGGTCTAAAGCTTCTTGTATTGGTTTATATGAGTGGTCGGGGTGGACCCATGGTTGATGTCAGTGCTGGAGACTCGGTTATCCGGAAGAAAATGAAAAAAAAAAATTCTAAGATTTATGATAGTTGATCTGACCTTTAGATACAACACAATTTAAATGATGTTGGGGGAAAATTGTCTCTGTATGTATTTTTCAGTAATAGAAACAGATTCTTTCTAAAACCAGAGTAGTGTCCCTTCGATATCAGTTTGGGTCCTCATTTTGGCATTGATGATCGCCTTTCTTATGTAAGTTTCGTGCAGATTGGTTCTCATATGACCTGGTTTTGGTGAAAATATTAATCTAGGATTAATCAATCTGTTTTCCTAATATATATGATCTGTACAACCATCAGTTTGTTCCCGATTCGTAGGCTGCATTATCTTGCTTAGTATGAAACTTTTGTAAGTTAATGATATCTATCAATACAAACAATGGGGGATGAAGCCCATGTGGAAACATGACATACAAGCATAGTAATAGAGAAAGTTGTGTTTGCTTTCAGAACACTCTTGAAATGCAATTCCTTGCTGGGTCAGGACCATCTTTCACTTTTCCTTTTCTCAAATATCAGAAACTTAAAAGAGTCGTTGAGTTCATTCTGAATCCATACTTTTGCCCGATCACATAGATCTTGATTGCATCCATAACATCCCATGATTTCAATACTTTTTTTTTCGCTCAATGGTTGGTTAGCACTTTAAACCAGTGCCATTTGTGCCTAATGCTTTGTTAAAACAAGCAGAATAAAGCTGAGTGTATTAGACTTTCACTCTAGTGCTGTGGATGGGAACTCTCCCAGAAATACTTGATGTGTATCAATTTTCCTTTTTTTTTCTCCCTCTGTTCTTTTGGGATATCTTTGCAGTTGATCGAGTTTTCATTGAGGTACTTTTAGGTTTGTTATGCCTGTGTTCTTAAGAATACAACTATTTGAAGGTTCCGACATTACTAGGACTCTAAATCATGAGTTTTTCGACAGCCTTGTGGTCAATGCCTCAAATATTTGGTTGAGTACTGATTATGATATGTGTATGACATTAGTTAATCACTTTGGTCAGTGAAGCTCTGAAATGATAGATCTGAATGCTCTTTTGTATCTCTGTGTGGATCAAGGCACCCTAATATAAGCAGTCAAAGTGGAGCAATTTGCCTAGATATCTTGAAGGATCAATGGAGCCCAGCACTCACTTTGAAGACGGCACTTCTTTCTGTACAAGCACTGTTGTCAGCTCCTGCCCCTGACGATCCTCAAGATGCTGTGGTGGCACAACAGGTCTAGTTTGAATTCCTGTCTTGCCACTCTGCGTCTATTATGTATTTGAGTAATATATACTTGTCTTTATTTGATTCAGAATCTGTGAATGTGCAATGCCAGAGACTGAGTTTTACTTTACTATTCACTAAGAAAAATTTTTAAAGCTCTCGAAATTTTTGTTGTATTAAATTAATGTCTTTGAATTGCAGTATCTTAAAGATCATCAGACTTTTCTTGGCACAGCTCGGTACTGGACAGAATCTTTTGCCAAGACCTCATCTCTTGGGGTAGAGGAAAAGGTGTGTAGTCTAGGCCTTTGTCTAATCATTTTTTATGCATTCTTCTATGGATTTCGCCTTTTAAGTTGACTGTAGGTGATATCATCTTGAAAAATAGACATTAGCATGATGGCAGGTACATCTTTGTTCTTCTTCAAGTCTAAAAATATCATTTACGGAGTTGATATGATAAGCCATTTTGTATTGGTACAGGTACAGAAACTTGTGGAGATGGGTTTCCCAGAATCTCATGTGAGGAGTACTTTGGAGATTGTTGGTGGTGATGAAAACATGGCTCTTGAAAAGCTTCTCTCCAGTTAAGAGTCTGCCGCAGAAGCCAAATCTAGAGAGAGCAGAATCTTATACTGAAGAAACAGGATTAGTCCGAATATAAGCTTTATCTTATTAGTCTAGTCATGATTTCAGTAAAATTTGACTTATTTTAGACTGCTGGTGATTCGCTTAGGCATTTCTTCTGTTGTTGCTGCACCCACCTTGTTGACTGGGAACTTCCACTAATGGAAGAATTTGTCGCTGGAACTTTTTGTGTCAATGACAGCTTAAAGAATTCAAGGAGAAATATACATATTTTGCCAGATCTTTTTATTTCAGAAAACTTTACGCCGGTTGAATGCACCAGTATTCTAGGCAGGACCCCTCCCTCCATATTTCTAACGTTTCTGTAATTAGAATGTGATATTATGAACTGATAACAAACAGTTTTATCATTCTCAAATTGATTAACTTATTTGCCAGTTGCAAACCGTGCATATCATGAAATGGTGGGGCTGGGCAAAGTCACTTGAACTTTGTATAAACGTCAATTTATCGGCAATTGCTAAGTTGCTGCCGCTGTACCTTACAGCCACAGCAACTTGAGGTGAACAGTAAACACTGTTCACCTCAAGTTGCTGTGGCTGCAAGGTACAACAGCAGCAACTTAGGGAGATCCCAATTTATCATTCTGAAGTTGGTTAACATGCGTTTTGTGTTTTCCTGTAATAAATAAATGAATAAATTCCTTGAAATACTTTTAAATTTTAATACAATGTTGTCATTATTATGAATCTAATTATCAAGTCCTATGGCCAAGATCCCATTTACAATTTTATGACCATTAAAGATGTAATAGGACTCTTTCTTGATTCAACTGTTATAAGCTGAAATGCAGGCTTCTCAATACAAGGTTATCTTCCTCACCTCATGCCACGAATGTTCCTAGGTAAACAAACCAAAGAACACAACAACACTTTAAGCGATAACAGGATGCGATTTCTCATTACAGTATGCGTATCTTAAATTTAATCTTTTGCTACAGGTACACTTTTTAACTCTGTTAATTCCTGGAAAAGAAAGACAACAAAAAGAAAGAAAGATAAGGGAAGAAGAATAGAAAGAGAATTTGATTGGGACTTTCATCTTCTTCTGAAGCTTAATTCATTTCTAGGACATTCAGCTAATCAGCAATGGCTTTAACAAGCAAACAACCAAAAGTACCGATGCAATAATACAGGGGACTAGGAAGCATAATAACAGAAAGCAACGTGCTATACAATAATTCAATAACAATGATAGACAGCAACTCTCCTTGCAGGGAGGGGTTGACAGACAAAAAAAAGCATCATTGCTAAGACTAGAGCTATCGCCAACCCAAGCAGTATATCATCCAAGGCGGGGCAGCAACCATTTTCCATTGTCACCACTGTCTTTCAAGTTTTGCCACACAGACCCCTACTTGATGATGAAAACAATCAAAGAGCAAACAACCAAAAACCTGAAGAATGAAAATGATTGAGAGAGCAAATGGTCGTGAACACAAAAACGCTTCTAGTTAAAAGAAGTAAGACATGGACTCCTATCCTCTGTGCTAAGAGCAGCCAGTGAAAAAGCGACACGTAAATTTTTAATGTGGCTCTTTTCTTTCACTTCCAGACAACAGTCTCTGTCACTAGTTGCCAAATAAACATTAAAATTTTTGTTCTTGATAGTGGGGGGCCTAAATTCTTGTCTGGTTATCACTAAATTTTCAAGAGGCATAGAGCATCAGCCCCTCGGTCCATAATTCAGTACTACAACACCTGCAAGCCTGAAAGACACCAGCTTAAACCACACAGGATGCAGGGGGAAAAAAGAGATACAAGAAATATGCATACCAGTGCATTTACAAATGCCTAGGGATAGGATTGATCAATGAAATGTCACATCTGCAATACGCAAATAAGCATAATGAAAACCACAACCTCAAAAATCACAAGGCTAGAATGTTAAACGGATGGTCACTACTCAAGATTGATGTTGACGATAATGCAGCTACTTTCTAAATGCAAAGAAGGTAATAGAATCAAAGCTGGAACACACTCTTTCAAAATTACCCATCAGGACTCAGGAGTTAACAACAAAGTAGGCATTGTTAAATAAATTCCATACAATTATTGAAATGAAATATTTCATTGCGGACATTCAACAAACAGATAGCATACCCCCATTAAATAAAAACACATTCCCCACATCCTTTTTTATTCTCTCAAGGTGAACATACCCATTACACAAAACCTACGTTTTAACTTCTTTAATTATTCCCTCATCGATTTCTGTTGGAGTGTCAACTAGAACTGAATCATCCAGAGTACTTTGCTGCCACTGTTTTTCACTGTTCATGACTTGCTCCATGTCTCTTAGTCTAGTCCTTACAACGTTGGTAACCAAAACTGCCCACAAAACAAAATAAATAAAAAGTCATATAAAATTATCAATACATTTGTATTATTAATCCAAATGCATACAGACGGCAGAGTGAGTGAGTTGAGTACTAGCGGCAGTGCCGACGGTCCAGACCCAAAGGATCTTAAGCCCGGGGCTCGTCTCTCTTGCCATATTATAATTCTTCAGAGCCAATTGCCAAATGGTTAATGTTCAATCAACTATCAAAGCAATCAACGTTGAGTTGTAAATAGTGCGCCTTTTTTTTTCTCCCTTTTTAGCAAATTCCTCAAAATGCTTTCTTTATTTAAAGTGTATAATTAACTAAGTAATTAAGCAGCCGTTAGTTATCTGGGTAAGCCCCGGGCGCGTCAATACAGTTCAAACCATTTTTTTCAATCATGCGTTGATTTTACGTTATTTCTATGATTATTATTATTATTATATTATTATTATTACCAAATGAGTCATAATTATGTTATTTGTTTTAATATATATTTTTGTTCGCATGTAAAGGACAATAAAGTTAATTGGTTAATTCAACTCGACACTATTAACGAAGAAGTGTGCTTTATGTGAGTTTAAATTTTTTAATTTTGTGTCGAGTGAAGGGATCATGTTAGAAATTACCACTATTTAATATTCAATAACGATTTATTTGTTAAATGTCAGAAGTTTAAAATTTGATTAATTTCATATTTTTTTCAAAATTTACTTGTGTGTTTTTATAACTTATGTTTGATTTTCAAATATTTACATCTGAATAAAAAATAAATAAAATTTTGTGTCTTTTATCTAAATGAAAAAAAATTTGAATGATAAATAAATATTATATTCTAAATATATCTCTATTAAATATACTTATTTCCTAAACTATAAAACTTAATCTCTTTTTTTGTTTTGATTTATAAGGATATAAACGTCAAATAATTATGTTTAAGATTTTTTTATTTATAAAAATAAATACAATACCATTTATATTAAGATATTAAAAAAAAAAATGTCATTTAGATATTTATATTCTAATTCATTTAGACTTCAAAAATATTTAAACATATTCAGATTTCAGACAAAAAAACAAATACTACCTAACGTTTTAAAATTTAAAAATAGGGTTATGTCAAGAAAAATTTTCAAAAAGAAATTACTTTATAATCAAGCTTCAAGTTGGGCCTCGCCTTTTTACATAGAGCTTGAGTTTGGTCCCCTCACATGCCGACAGAGGCTAAATTTTTTTACCATAAAAACTACAAGTAACTTATAGATAATTTACCTTATAACCTATGCACTATCATATTTTATGGACTTTTTATCGATTTTCTGATGATTAAGCAATACCCAAAATATAGGTTACCATAGTTGGACCTTCATAATGTTGCTTGAAATGTGAAATTTGATCACACTATAGGACCACAAATATACTATTAATATCAGAATTTTGGCTCAACGATGAGATAGGAATGTGATGAGATCAGGGCAATGCTTTGTGAGCTCGGCATTCGGGTACTTTGATCTACTAGACAAGAAAATTATAAGAGCGCTGGAGTTGATATGATGAAAACCCTCCGATATTTAAATTATAAACTAGGAGCCTTGTCGATAACAATTGTAGGAAAAAGAGTTAAAAGGAGAGAAAGAGCTCTAGTTTTGCATTTTTGATTAAGAACCTGAATACTTTACCTTCTGAGCATGAGACTTTTTTACTGAGGGGACTTACAAAATTTGTGTTGTATTTAGAATACCTAATGAGGTGACACGTAGACATGGACATGACGAGTTCTCCTTTGGATTCGGATATTGGAGTGCTTATTTTGGAACCGGGGTGTAAACTGAATGTGTTTGGGGTGTGTACAATATAAGTCAAGTCAAAACAGAGAACTGCATGTTAGTCGTAATATGGTCCAATTCAGCTCTTATATACGGTCCGTATGGGCCATAATGTTGTGCATAGATCCTTCCGTAACAAAATTAAGGACAAAAAGACGCCTGAGCTTGTAAGATCGAGTTTCATAAGAATTTATTAAAATGTTTACCTTAAAAAATGGATCCAGGCCCAGCTACCTTGCAACAGTACTGTCTCCCACGTGTTATTAAATTGTTGAGCATCGTAATCTAGAGAACATTAAATTAAATAATTAATTGGAACATAATTTTTTTAAAAAAAATTCATGGGAGATGTGGCAGCCATAGCCAATGGAAGATAGACATGTACTGAATTTGCCGTATGAGTATTCAATGCAAAATTCATACATTTGTCTGACAATGACCCTGCATAGACTGCACTAATTTATTGTATGGTTTACATGCAAATCCAAATTCTTTCTTAGAAATTTACAATTACTACTATAAATTTATAATTTATAAACTTGTTCTAGAACTTATTTCAGATTAATTTTTTTAAAAAAAATTTGGCTCTGGCATCTTTTATGGCAAGAATACGGAATGAGATAAGATAATAAGAAAACGATTGGCTGATGTAAATTTTTGGTGAATTTTGGTCAGACCCTCATAAATATTACATAAATGCAGCGCTGGGCTGGAATTATTTTTTCAAAAGTTTTTTATTCTTTTTATTTTTTATTTATTTTGTTTACCTTTTTTCGATAAGTGGTGGGAAATTTTATTTAGAGAAAACAAAATTAAAAAGAAAATTTACAAACTAGTCAAATACATATTGCCATGCCATTAAAAATACACGTGCATTAACAATCGGCAGCCGAAATTCTAAATAACCCTTCCGAAATAAACGATTATCATAAACTGAATAGGTATAGGGTGCTTCTCAGAAAAAAAAAGAAAGAATAGATATAGGGTGGGCTATTTGAACTAATTAGTTTTTTTGCTATACTCTTTTTAATTAAGAATATTATTATCTAAATAATTTTTTAATAAAATTACTTTATGAACTCTTTCTTCTCTTTTTGTTCTTAATTTCACAAATTTTTATCAATATATTCAGATATATTTTTCTAACTGCATATAACTAGTACACTAACTAAGAGGAACAATACACATCATTTAAAAATGAACATCAACAAATTTTTATAAGTTATGAAAGTTAATAAATACTAAAAAAGTAATTTTTACCAAATATAAAAATTAATGAATATAAAAAAAATCTTATATACAAAAAGCATGAAATAAAAATCATGATACATTAAAAAAACCCAAAAAAATAAATTCAAAAGAAAGTGAATTGAGCGTTTAGTTTATAGCATGTGAGAGAGAATATATAATTGTGAGATAGAGAGAGAAAGAAATTAGTGAAGGATAATTTTGAAATTTTGAAATTTTTAATTTTTAATAATGAATATATATTTTTTAAATGGATATAGAAAAGAATTTAACGAGTTCAAACAGTTTAAATTATATATATATAATCATTATTAGATGCAGGTGTCTTTATTTTTTTTTAATACAGACAAAGTCGTGTAGCTTAACAAAATTATTTAGAATACATTATAAAATTGAGTAGTTTAATAATATTAAAATTTGACTCTATTAAATCTTATGGTTTAAACGCGTATACATACCATTAGCACTGAATATAAAATTGACAGGGGGTCGAAAGAGGGAGCAATATACACAAGTAATAGTACACGTAGAATCATTCTCCAGTAAAAATCCACAAGAAAATGAAAGTGATTAAAAGGAAGAGACTTCGAAATTCTTCAACGAGAGGATTTTCAATTTTCAAAGTAACGTGATTTCGAGTTTTCAAAGTTATTGACACAATTGAGTCGCGTTTGTTGCAGCTAATTACTCTTTGAATTAAGAGAAATTCAAAACCCTCAAGTCTCACTTTCGTTTGCATTGATTCTTTTACTCTCTATGCAAGTCAATTGAAACTGTCATCTCATGTTCTTCGTTTTTACTTGGTCAATTATATTAGTATTATTATATATTCAATATTCTGCCACGATGACACGATCGAACCTCAATTTTGACACCTCGATGCTAAAAATTGATTAATTAATTGCTTTCACATAAGGCCTCCTTTTCATGTAAACTTCGAGTATGCCCTCCTTTATTTTATTTTATTAATTTTTTGGTATACAAAACTTTATTATAAAAGTAGAGAAGTCGTCGTTTGTAGAATAATAATTAGATTAATTTATTAAGAGAATATATATCACTTAATTTATTAAGAGAATATACTGAAATTAATATATATCACTTAGCTTCTTATATTTTTTATAATAACTAATAATTTTTCTCTTTTAATTTCAGTATAAAAAAACTTAACAATCCCCGTTTTTATTTGTGATTAAAAAAAGATTAAAGGGTATTATTTGCGTGACTAATTAAAGTTTGAAGATACGTGTTAAGCCAATAAATAAAACAAGCAAGATATATTTTATCATATGAAAGGCGACGTTAATTTATTGTTATTTCATCAAAATAAAAAAAAGAAAACATATTAATAAAATATATTACATATTAATACATATTTTATAATATCCCAATCCCAGATTTGCTTATTAAAAAACTTGTACTCATGTTGACTTAATCACTACAATATATTTTCCGATTCTTAAACTAATTAAAATCTTACAAGTAAACTTTGAAATTAAAAAAAAAAAAAAACTTTAAAAATTTATATAATCATTACGATGTCAATTACGATGCATGCATTGCATGTTAACTGAAATTACAGCAATTTTCATTTTGAAGAGCGTATATTCCTTTACATTGTTTCAAGTAAAGGATAACTACCCTCCCTCGAAGGTTCTTTAAATGACGTCATAAGGAATATTTTTTTTTCAAATCTAATAGAGGATTAGATTTATTAATTATCTGAAGTTTAGTTAGATAACCGAAAATAATTAATTATTCTTCCACCTAACTCCAAAAATGTTATTGGAAATTAAGTTGTAGATTTTTTTTTTTTTTAAAGAAGAACTGAAACATAATCAACGTGTCCTTGTCATTAATCTAAGGTTTTGTTCAATCTTAAATCAAATGGTAATAGTGAAGACAAAATCTTCATGTTAAAAATTAATTAAAAATTTGTTGACCAAGTATGACTAATATGATTAAGCTGAAGATCAAAGTGTACACACTTCAGCTACCCCCATTTTATTATTCTATATAAAAAAAAATAAAATTGAGAGGTCTACCAACTCCCATGTCCCAATTAATACCCAAAATAAAATTTTTATTTTAATCATTATTTTTATTTATTTATTTATTTTACATTGAATCTTCAACTTAGAATTGATTGTGAGAGTAATTAATTTGACAATAGAAGCAAACGGTCAAGGACTATTCTTCCTCAAATCATTCTTAAAAGAGATATATTAGCTTAATTTTTAGTCGAAATAAGTTGGAGTACATGGTAACTAAAAAAATTAAATAGCATAATTGTTTGGAAGCCATATGCCATTCATAAATTCACTCCACTTCTAATCCAAAATTTATCATTGAAATTATTCGATCAATTGTATAATTTTACGAAATTTAGTTGTGAGTATTGATGATACTAAATTTAAAATGCGACATAGAGATGACATAATATAAACGATACTCCCGACATTTTGAAACTCTTGTTTCTTTTTCTATGTAAGATGTTACTTTAGATTTTTTGATTTTTTGATTTTAAGTTAAAATCAATTTGGTATGTGTTTCAGTCTTTTGTTTCTATTATAATTATGAATTAGTTTAACTTGAAAAAATAAGTCTATTATATTATAAATAGAGATATTTTATTATTGTTTTTATGACTTTTTTATTAATAAAATCCTCTTTTAAAGTTTTGCTTGGGATTATTTGTTAAAATATCTCTTGCAAAGTAATTTGAAATAGAGCGTTATCTATCTTACTTAAAATGTTATTAAAATCTTATCAAGTCGTTTGAATTAAAATAAAACTTGAATATCCTTCTATCAAAATATGATTTAATCATGTTGGCTTGTTTTGCTACTAGAACAATGTCAATTTTTAATATTTATCTACTTAACATTCTATTTTGCTACCACGCTCGTCATTCTTTTCTCTCATTTAACTTATAAAAATAAATTAATTCTTGTTGGAGCTAATAGTAACAAATGGAGGGAATGTTACGAAACTTTTCCAATTAGATTATGGGTATTTATTTATTAATAAGAAAATTTGCTTCTTGTATTTGATTTGATGCATTAAATGCAGAGCCCAGACGTCATAAAGAGGTTCGGCGAGGTAGTTACCATGGGATTCATCTCTCTGCTCCTCACTTTCAATTTTGTCTGGCCCCACGTTTTGACCTATTTAGTATTTTGCCCCATCTCGCTTCATTAACACAACAACTGATGAACATCACACACGCTCAAATCACACGACGCATGAATTCTTAGCATGTTACGCAATTTTTAAAGTTGTTTGAAAAGTTCATTAGACGATTAAAAATATTGCCAATCACTCGTTGTTGTCCTGGTAGTAGCTGTTTGAGTTTTTATCGTTCGTATTATCACCAGAACAATTTTTCTCCTTCTTTTGTAACACAGATTTTGGCGTTGAACTTCAATAAGAATAGTTAAGAACAAAGATTTTCGAATTGAATTCCATCATGTGTCGAGACATTTCCCGAAATATTAAGCTAGACAACTAAAAACATCTTCCACAATAGAGATGAAGAAAAACGCCGTTGAATCATTTTGGTTGCAGTCAATTTACTGAAAATGAAAGTAAAGAGACGCGAAAAGGGCAAAGCCTTTGTCAATGCAAGGAAAAAAAGAAGAACGAACAGCTTTCTCTGCTTTTCTCCACTTTGACTTTCCAAGTTCACGTATGTAATAATTAATTTGTACTTCGGTATTTTTAGTTTCCCAATGGCACTATCGTAATTCAAGCCAATCTCCTTACCCAGTTTCATAAACACGACACAAAAATCAAAGCCTTGAATAGAAATTAAAAATTTAAAGAACCTTTCAGCTTCACTCTCAGTAGAGTCTGTTTTCTCTGGCTACCTTGCCTCCTTCGCGGGCTTCTTCTCTCTAGTCTTTACCGACGATTATCATTTCAATATAAAACGATGTCGTTTAGAGTTTAGACGACAACGGAGAGCAGTATTAGTTACACGACTGCGTTTTGGCGGCACCCGGAAAAAAACAGAAAAAAATAAAAATTAAGAGATAAAAAGCTGCTGATTTTGTCTGCTCAGATGAGTTGGAGGTAATAAAAAATGGGCTGTGTTTGCGGTAAGGGAGATCGACGGAGCAGTCCGGGTAATCGCCGGAGTTCTGAACGAGCCTCTGTTACAGTCACCGTCGGCAGCGAAGCCGTCGTGAGTAGTAACGTCGTTACACTTGGGAAGGAGCGTGCGAGAACAGAGACGGAAAAGACTAGACGACACACAGGTGATTTCGGAGCGCCGGAGAGACGCCGGCCTCACTCTGAGAGCCAGCAAGGATGGCCGTCGTGGCTCATGGCCGTCGCCGGCGACGCCATACGTGATTGGACCCCTCGCCGGGCCAACACTTTCGAAAAACTCGATAAAGTAAATAAAAAAAATCAAATTCCGTAATTTTATCATCTTAATTACGTAAAGTTTATTTTTTTTTTTATTATTTGCTGTTGATTAGTAATTACTTTGTTAATGTAATTAATTATTTGCTTAATTATTTTGTGTTGCCTTAGATTGGGCAAGGGACCTACAGTAATGTGTACAAAGCACGTGATCTTTTGACGGGAAAAATAGTGGCATTAAAGAAAGTTAGGTTTGATAATTTGGAGCCAGAAAGTGTTAGGTTTATGGCAAGGGAGATTCTTGTATTGAGAAAACTTGATCATCCAAATGTGATTAAGCTCGAGGGTTTGGTTACTTCAAGAATGTCCTGTAGTCTTTACTTGGTTTTTGAATACATGGAGCACGATCTTTCTGGTCTTGCTGCTTGCCAAGGTGTCAAGTTCTCTGAGCCTCAGGTATATATACATTTTCCATTTTTGGTTCAATTGAAGTTTACCCAGTTGTTATTTATTGATTTAGTTGGTAAATATCAGCGGCTATCGATAAATTTGATTTAGTTGTTTGCTTTTGGTTGTTTACTTTTCTGGGTTTGTAGTTTTGCTTTTGGATGTGTGGCACATTTTGCTCTTGTTTTCTATAGTTAGGCTTTTGAACTCATTGAGGGTATGTTCGTCTTTTTTGTTTATTGAGCTTTGATATTTTGATGGCACTGCTAAAGCATTTCTAGGTGATTGGGTCCCATTCCAGGTGGTTTAGACATACAATGTTGTGCTTTTGTTGGAGTTTTAATGAATGGAGGCTTTCAGATGATCTATGTTTGTATTATTTTGAGCATGTGAATTCACCAAATTTTTTTTGTCCGCAGCACCTGCTATTTCTAAATATAGAATCCTTTTGTGTTCTCTTTTTCTGGGTTTTCTAGATGGAATTATTGAGGAAATTAAAAATAAGAAAAAAGATTAATTTTTTGATCTCAATTATTAACAACCTCCGAAAACTAAAGAATCCTCTTAATTTAGGAATGTTCAACTATTTGGCTTGGAGCGGAATAGCAAACATCAAATATAAAAGTTAATTTACTTGTCATATCATCTATTTTCCTGCAGAATGCTTTTTACTTGTCCTATTTACCAATTTCTCACCAAGTCTGTAACTTGTACATACTTCAAAACACTTTGCTCAGACATTACTGAGGTTGCATTTCTTAAAAGATTTAAAACACCTTGTCATTTTTGTATTTCTTCGCATCCAGTGTGTTCATGTGGAAGTAATCTCTGTTATTTTTTTCTTATCGAATAATACATATTTTCTGCTAATGAGTTTTTGCTCTTGAACCTCTACCTCACAAACTCGAATTAGCCAACACCCCCCAAATAGAAGGGCAACCTGGACCTTGTACACCGCCAAAGGACCTTATCTGCTAAATCACCCACAAAAAATATACAGCATAATAATAATAACTTATTGCTCACCTGTTTCTGAGCTTTTGATTAAATCGTTGTAAGAGTTTCAAAATTTTGTTTTGTTGCTGAAAAAAAAAAAGAATCTTCATTTTCATTTTATGTTTTATCCCCAAAAAAAAAAAAGAAAAAGAAAAAGGAGAGAGAGAAATACAACTACATTTCAGAGAAGTAAGTGAATACATGTCAGTTGATTACTATAGTTGCATTGTTATGTATAAAGTGATTCAGAAATTGCAGGATTTTCTTTCTACTTTATCAAGATTTCATGGAAAATGTTTGCATTGTTCATTCAATTAAGTAGAATGTTGATTGGCAAATGGTAGTTTTTTACATGTTTCCTGGGACTAAAGTTACTAAAAGCATATAATCCTCTCAAAGCATTCGGACTCTCTTGGTTATTAAGTTATGTAGTATTCAGATATCTGCTTATTTTATTTCCATGGTTTTGTTTTGTTATGCATGGAGGAATTGAAAGTTTGCATTATTTTAGGCATGCAGATTCAATGGTTTCTCATCACTTCACAAAGGGTTCTTTTGAATTCCATTTTCCTTTTGCATTGAAATAGATGAGGAAATGCAACGAAATATAGGAGATGGATTTTGACTTGTGAGTTGAGATAAGTAAATCCCTCCAGTAAATTTAAATTGTTAAACTAATTTCACAGAATGGAGTGAAAGATAAATATTTTATGGGTCACATCAGATGGGATTCTTATTGTAGAAAATAGAGTTCCAGGCTCAACTAGCATTCTGCGGGAAATAAAATAACCCTTTTTTCATGTTAGGAAATCTCTTGATTTTGTAAATTTTTAAACGCTACTTGTCTGCCCTCAGGTTTTACATAGACAAATATATAAAAACTGACAGGTGGTTGTGTATCTCAATATGTTATGTGGCAGGTCAAATGCTATATGAAGCAGTTATTGTCTGGCCTTGAGCACTGCCACGACAATGGTGTGTTGCACCGTGATATCAAGGGTTCCAATCTGCTTATTGACAATGATGGAATACTAAAAATTGCTGATTTTGGATTGGCTACTTTCTATGATCCTGGACTCAAGCAACCCATGACTAGTCGAGTGGTCACTTTATGGTACCGGCCCCCGGAACTTCTTCTTGGGGCCACGTACTATGGGGTTGGGGTTGACCTATGGAGTGCTGGTTGCATTTTGGCAGAGTTGCTTGCCGGCAAGCCAATAATGCCGGGGCGGACTGAGGTATGTTCTGTCTTGCTTTTTGGTTTCTCCGAATATTGTTCTTACAAAACATTGTTTTCTCCGTAATGATGCAACAATGTTAGGGATTTAATAACAATTTTGAGTTTGTATCCCTGGTGATTTGAGATGTAAAGCTTATGATCCGTCTTGCATATTGCTGTTGTATAAAATCATAGTCCGTAGGATACTCTGTTGATGCAAATGCTCGTCAGATTGAGTTTACCTGTGTTATACAACACATCATGCTCAAACATGAGACGTAAAATATGTAAAAGCAATGGGAAATGTAAATAGATTAAGCTAATTCTGAATGGTTTTCACTTGTTTTTTAATTGAAAATGCCTTGACATTGATGGTATTCTTACACTATCCTCTTTTTATTGTTAAACATTTTTTAGGGAGCTTGTAGGATTAAAATCACAATATTGTTTGTGTGGTTATGATTTCCTATCATGTGACTGGATTGTTCACTTGAATCTTCTGTTGTATGAAACAACTAAGGCGTCAATGCAATTCCTTAAAGTTATGATCAAGTCTTAGTTTGAAATTGGCTATGCTTCTCATTCAGTGTTTTATGCTTTTATTGTTTATGAATGATGAATGCCATATGTAAGTTTATATTATAGTTGTCCTCTGTTATTCATTTTTCTAGTGGGGGTTGGTTGGTTCATATTTGGCACTCTCTTTGATTTTTTATCTTAGGTTGAACAACTCCACAAGATTTTTAAGTTATGTGGCTCCCCATCAGAGGAATATTGGAAGAAATCCAAGTTGCCAAATGCAACACTTTTCAAGCCACAGCAGCCGTACAAACGCTGTATTGCTGAAACTTTCAAAGATTTCCCATCTTCATCCCTTCCTCTAATTGAAACTCTTCTTTCAATTGATCCTGATAATCGAGGCACTGCTACTGCAGCTTTAAATAGTGAAGTGAGTATACTAATTCTATGACATGTTTCTGCAAAGAGAACAAATTATGTGACTTGCTTCTTAATATGGTTCCGTGTAGCTAATTGATCCTGAACGAGCACAACTCAATGTTGTGTAATGTTAGAGTCAAGTCTCAGGAATGATATTGTTCTGATTGATTGACTATAATTGTTATATTGTTTTCCTGTTGTACAGTTCTTTAATACCGAACCTTATGCTTGTGAGCCGTCAAGTTTACCCAAGTATCCTCCCAGTAAAGAAATGGATGTAAAGTTAAGAGATGAAGAAGCAAGAAGGTTGATTTTCCCTGTCTTCCTTCATGTTTCCCATATCATGGACTGGCCTTGGTTATATGCTGACAGGTGATATTTGTTTTTCTCTTAGGCAAAGAGTTTTAAGTGGGAAAGCTAATGCAGCTGACGGCACCAAAAGAGTTAGACATCGTGATCGTGCTGGTCGGGCTATTCCGGCTCCAGAGGCCAATGCGGAGATTCAAACGAACTTAGATGTATGCCTGGATTTCCTCTTATTTATCTTAAATCCCTTTTTTTTTTCTCAGATGATGAAAGAATCTTTAACCATTCACTGAACCCTGTTCCCTCTGTGTCATTGCATTCTTGAAGAGTTTTGAAGTCCTGTCTATTTACATCACAGTTTGTCAATTGCCTACGGCAATCTGTAGGATGGATAGTTTTGACTTTGAGCTTCCCCTTTTCACTTGCTTAACATTTTTCTGTCGAGATCTGTCCACTGCCATGTTAATTACAAGATTCAATTATTGGAAGAGTAGAGATCTCTTTAGTTTAATTCAGGGGCTGAGTCCCTTGCCTGAAGTAAGGTAACAGACTAACAGTCACCTTTGACATTAATTCAGTTGGTTAGTGCTCACTGTGATGTTGGTTTTGTCAGTATAGGCTTCACACTCTGATGTAAATCATCGTCTTTTACTGTGCTTATGCAAAGCAGTGAAGCTGATAGTCGTTTATCTTATAGTTAAATTAGGCAGTTATTTTGCTTCAATATCTGTGTATTTCTTGAGTTAAGCCTTTGGCTAATTTCAGCAGCACGTTGCATTATCATTCTGTAGCACATGCACACTCAAATAAAATAAAGGAAATGTAGAGGGGAAAAAAGAAAAAAGGAGGTTGATTCTCTTGTGTGGTTTAAGAATGCACAGCTGGCATTATCTTCATATTTGTTTTCTGAATTTCAGAGGTGGAGAGTTGTGACACAAGCAAATGCAAAGAGCAAGAGTGAGAAATTTCCTCCTCCCCATCAGGATGGAGCTGTTGGGCACCCGCAAAATGCATCGCGTAAAGCACCTGTGTCATTTGGAGCTCCAGATAGTTTTGTTAGCTCATCGACTTTCGATACAAAATCATCAGGATCTGCCAAAAGTGCAGGGACTATGGGGGATCCATCAAGAAGAAGAAAAACCAATAAAGAAGACCCCTCACGGGCTCCTCCTAGGAGGTTCATCCACGGGTTGAAGCCCTCTGCAATAGGTCTGTCAATGGATATGATTTTCAAAGGTAAATCTGAGGTCTTTGGTAACCGAAGATAGAATAACGGGATGAGTTACATGTTCCTGTTTCTGTTTTTGTTTCTGTTGGATTGAGTATTTGTTTCTTATTTTGTCCTCTCAAATCCATTTTTTCCCATCAAAATCCCATTTGTTGTCCTCACCATAAGTAAATAGTCTGCAATTCACATAGTGAATTTGGTGTATAATCGTTGAAGATGATGATCCCACTTGTGTATAGTTTTTGGATCATTGTTATTTTTTTGTGGACATGAGGAGAGTGGCTCTTTCAAGCATACGTATTAGCTGTGGAAATGGTGCTTTTACATCTCTTTTAGGGAAAAAAATCAATTAGTGGCAACTGTGTTTTATTTTGTTTCAGTTAGTTTAAATAGTGTGTGAACTTTGTAGAAGTTATTTTCACTCCTTGCCAATGCGGGAAGAGAATAAAAGTTCTTTTTTCTCCCCTCGGCTCTACCCCTCCGCTCCTTTGACCAATCAGAAAATAGATCCATTTTTTTAAATTTATTTGAGAAAGAAATATTAATATTTATTTATACAATCTAATTGAAAGCACACAGGTTCAGTCTTTTAAGATATTATGGGAAAAGTGAAACTTTCATAATATTATTATTATTAATTTTGTTTTTCAAAAATAGGACGAGTAAAAAAATTCGAAACAATTTTTGAATCTTTATTTCAGGATTGGAACTCGGTTGACCATTTAGATGAAGTTATTTACTTGAGTGATTAGTGAAATAAAGTATTTGAAAAAGGACAAGAAAAAAGAAACTTTTATTTAGGCTCAAGTTTTAATTTTATACGAAGAGATGGATTCTACCTAAAACATTGATATTAATAATGTGCAACATTGATATTTATTTTTCTTCTTTCAAAATAATAATTTATGCGTAGTCTAATTCAATTTCTTTGTAGATGCGACTAACTGAAACACATTTTGTTAAAAAAAATATATATATATAATTTCATATGAAGAAATTGGTTAAGGTTTATTTTCTTTCTCATT
Source organism: Murraya paniculata (assembly GCA_030449075.1). NCBI lineage: Eukaryota > Viridiplantae > Streptophyta > Magnoliopsida > Sapindales > Rutaceae > Murraya > Murraya paniculata. The sequence goes on along the minus strand of JAEVFN010000098.1, from coordinate 578,548 downwards.
TTTAATCACTTTTAAAGTACAATTACCGTAAACCACCTTCATTTTTATAGGCATAAAATCAGCTTCATCTCTCACAGACAATCTGAAATAATCACAAAACTTACATATTTCATAACGACAATATAATATAAAAATTATATTCGTATATGTGGTGTTATTTTCAAAAACCGTATAATTTTAATAGAATAAAATAAAATTTTTTGACTCATCCATAGAGTTAATAATCAGCAAAGTGAAATTTCGTTTCCACTCTTTTACAATCTAGATATTTTTAATAATTGGCCATGAAAATAATTCAAGAAAAATGATGTGCGTATAAAGGCGACAAAATGATCATTTAAACTCCAGATATGATCTAGATATTAAGCCTTGTTAACGATAATAAATTATAGCCGAACTGCTACGAAGTGTGAATTTTGGGCGGGACCTGCAAAGGCACTAGTTTGGGCTATACAGTCTCTAACTATCGTAAAGACTCGAGCTTTTGACACACCAAAAATTCCTCAGAAAATCTCTCTCATAAAGATACCCCGCTAAAAATGTTAAAAATTAAAATTCTAATAACACCCCGATGATTCCAAAACTGCTCCTCCAGCTCCACTCTATTGTGTAAAACTGTCTCGACCTATAAAACCACAAAGAGAGAGAGAGGCAATTAACCATTAACACCCCTTATATAATTCTTTTAAAATCCTATTCTCAATCATGCTCCATTTAATACCAAAAATATCCTTTCTTTCGAAATTATTATTTTTCATTTGTGTGTGTTTTAATTTCCAACAGTTTTCTTTTATTTCCAATAACTCTCTCACACTTAATTTTTTCTTTTTTCTTTTTTTTTTAGTTGTCTTCCTACCTTTTACTCTCTCCACATAAACAATTCTTTGAAGCGTTGTTATCTCTATTCTTTTTCTATGAACTTTTTTTTTTAATAAAACTCAAAAAGAAGCTTCTTTTTTATTAATCCATAAAACCATCTCCACCAATTGTCTCTTCACCATTGATTAAGCACAACTATATTCTCTATTCATGCCAAATTTCCGGTTTTTTTCCTATCTGTATCCCCATTCCAGCCATTCGCAAAAATCATTTACTTGCCGTCTAGAACCGAAGCTAAAAATCAGTAATACACGTTAAATAGCTGATGACACAGCTCATGCATGCAATTCATTGCTTCAAGCAAATCTCACGTTATTAAAGCAAGTTATATTTTACACCAACAAATATTTAATAATACCCACTGTAGAATTTTTAATATTACTACTTTTATTGAGAAAATTACTCTATAAATGATATAAACCCCTCAATATTCCAAAACTAACCATGACTATGAGTTCGCCCTTGCCTTTATTTTTATTATTATTTTTTAATTTTCATTTGTATTCTTCTCTGTTCTCTTCCTCATTCTTTGAATTCCAATCTCCAAACTGTAGTCTATTAATATTATATTTCCTTGTTCATCATTGCATATTTTGGATTGTAGGTTAATTCCATGAATCAATTTATGAAAAACAAAAATAAATTTTATGCTCAAAATAAAAATTAGTCCAGTTACAAAATGTTACTTCACATTACCATATACAGCCATACTAAGTTATCTATTATAATTATAAAACAATATATAATTATCCGTTGAAATCTTTAAAAAATTTGTTTACAGTGATCCTTTTATAAGCTTGTCTGAAAATCTGTCTTCTTCTCTTCCTTGTTACAATCTTAAATTTCATACCAAAATATTTAATTTCCTCCAAAATTTTACTTTAAATATTCTTATTAAATTTATACTAAACAAACTATGAGTCTGTTGAAAAAACAGTAATGAAAGATTTTAAATACAAATTTTGTAATCACTGAAAAATTCGGAACCAAAGTAATAAAAAAAAAAACCAGTTAAAGTTTGATTTTATGTGTCAGTTTAGGCTCAACAACAATTATAATACCATAAAAATTTGAAAATTTGATGGTTTAAATTGAAACAGTATATATTCTAAAAGAAGTTGAAAGGACTCTATACGAAATACAGAAAAAAAATGAAAGAAAAGCTCTTAAATTTTCTTGCTTCTGGAAACAAACATGAAGTGAAGATGACATTGAAAAAGAGAGGTGATGAAAAGGATATGAAATGAAAGAAAATTTATAAGAGTTTGTAGATAAAGAGTTTCATTGGAAAACAACGAACAGCGAATTAATGTAGACAAACAAAAATGATGGGCTTAAAAGTTGAAGGCCACAAAAATCTCAAAATACCTATTTTGCCTATAAATTTATTACCATAATTCAAAAATAAAATTGCCACTTAAATGATGAATATCAACTTCACAACATGTTAGCAAATTGATGGGTGAAGCAGGGCTATAGTTGAAATAGAATTGCAGCAAAAATTAAAGAATAAGCACACAAAGAAGACATCAGAATTTATATGGTTCGGATTTCGGTTTATGTCTACTAACAAAGATAGAAGGAAATATTGTACTCGTGAGAAAGAGTTAAACGTATTGTAGTATTTTATCTCACAACCCTAAACCCCAATACACTCAAACTCTCAAATCACTAAAACAAAAACTTAAAACTCTGACACTCTCAATTCTCTGCTCCTCACTCTTAAGAAAAGAGAACGAATTGAAGAAAATGGGATGATCAAAACCTATGGGGAACTCCCCCTTTTATAGCCAAAATTGGCTATTAAAATAATAATTAATTTTTTTTCTTTTGTCAATTCAATGCTGCAATTTGACATTTGTTGGGCGGCAAGATGCCACCAAATTTGACATTCTCCCACTTGAAAATTTGATTGAGAATCAATCATATCTCCACATTATCTTTTCTGCTTCGGCATTGTCATGTTGCTTATATTTCTGCTAGTTCTTCCAATACTCGTTCTTGAAGTACCTATTCTTGCCACAATTGTAGCATTGGACATTCTTCTTACTTCTTGATTTTGATCTACCATGATTGTGACTCCTGCCCGGGACCACGTTCCGTTGATCATCCTCTCGTCATTGATAACATTTTCGCTCTTGCTGTGAACTTGCTTGCCTGCCTTCCTTATTTTTCCACCTGCTTTCTTCATTTAATATAGAGGCTGCAACATTGTCAAAGACTGATTATCTCTTTGGTTGTTGTTCATCAGATTGATGATGAGTTGATCATATGAATTTAGTAGACTTTAAACTAGAAGCTTCGAATGTTCATTTTTCTCTATTTTACGATCCAACGTTGTGAGTTGTGAAAATAGAGTTTTCAAAGTGTTGATATGGTCAGTCACCAATAGAGTGTAAAGTTTTTTTTTTTTAACAAAATCTTGTTGTGTAAAAACGTAGCCTTGTATAATTTTGTGAGAGTAACCCACATTTCCTTTGCTGTCCTTTTCTCCTCCACATTAAATAATACTCAATTATCCAGTGCTAAATGTAAATCAGCAATTGCATTATCATCTATCTCAATCCACTTGGCATCATTAGTTATCACAGTGGGCCTTTCTCCAATTACTGCCAAGCAATTGTTTTCCCTCAAAATAGCCTTCATCTTCATTTTCCACAATGAAAAATTGTTTCCGTTAAACTTCTCAATTTCGTATTTTGTTGCCATTGCTTTTCACCACGAACTGTCTTTGATAGGATCAGATTCCACTGTTTCATGTGAATAGTAATCATATATGTGAATAGTTCTGTACAAATAAAAAATAACCTCATATGTGAATAATACCGTACATGTGAATAGTAATCATAAATGTGAATAATACCATACACATGAATAGTACTCCAACAACCAAAAGCTCTGATGGCACTATTAAGAAATTGATAGGTGAAGCAGAGCCACAACTAAAATGATATTGGAGAAAAAAATAAAGAATAAGCACACAAATGGGACACTAGAATTTACGTTGTTTAACTTTTAACTTATATCCATGATGAAAACGGAAGGAAATAGTATACTAGTAAAAATGAGTTATAAGTATTGTAGTATTTTATCTCACAATCTAAAATCTCAATGCATCCAAATTCTCAAATCACTAAAACAAGAGCTTAAAGCTTTGACAATCTCAATTCTCTGCTCCTCACTCTTAAAGAAAAGAAAACGAATTGAAGAAAATGAGATGATCAAAACCCCGTGGGAAATTCCCTTTTATAGCCAAAATTGGCTATTAAAATGATAATTAATTTCTTTTTTCTTAGTCAAACCGCATACGACACCGAATTCGGTGCCATGATTTGACATTGGTTGTGGCAGTTTGGCACACCGTACATTTTAACTCAATATTCTTATTAGACGAATCAAACATTATTTATTATACTTCTTATGTTTCACATTACACATGTTAAAATTATTAAAGATCCATTAGAGAGCTTAAGGAAAGAGATGAGGCGACTTCCTACATACCATCTTGCCATTTCCACATTTTGCACATCTTATTGCGCTACATGAGTCAACTTCCTGTAAGGCGAGTCAACTTCCCATTAGGCCTTATGAATTTTATCACAGTCAACAATCTTAGTATTTGAGTTTTAATTTTATAAATTCTTAACAATAAAAGTCCATTCGGAATGGTTTTTAAAAGTTTCAAAAGTAATTTTAAAAAATTAAAAGTTAATTATAATGTTTGATAAAATTTAAAAAAAAATCACTTTTAACAAAATCGTACCGTTCTATAATGGATTTTGAAAAGTAGTAAATGAGTAATTTTTCAAAATTTGATTTTAAAAAATAATTTTAAACTTACTTATGTGTATTATAAAAATCTAAAATTATTCTTATTAATAAAGAAATAAAATAATTAAATCTAAAGAGATTATTATTATTATTATCAATTATATTAAGATGAAAAATAAAAAAAATTAGTAATATAAAAATATTAATTTTAGTTATCAATTATTATATATTCACAATAAGAAAATATTATATATACATGTTTGAAAATGTATAAACAAATTTTATTCAATATTATGTCAATTCTAATCATTTATATTTTAATAGCAGTTTAACAAAAACATTACTAAATGCATATGACTACTTTTAAAATTCATAGCACTTTTAAAAATAAATTTTACCAGACGTTTATTTTTTTTTCACAGCTAATTTTTTTATAGCACATGTAATAACAATTATTTTTAAAAAACTACAACATTACCAAACTAGTCCGAAGTAAATTAATTCAGTTGCCACATAGATACTCAAATAATCAAATTCCTGATAGTTATAACGTTTAATCGCCCATAAAATAAAATAAAAAAAGTAGTACAATAAAAACTTATGTAGGCCAATGGTAGTAGGGTTAGCAAAATCTGGATCCGATCCGCATTTATATTTCTATACTCGGATTTGCATCTGGATCTATAAAAAATATGCGGATCCAAGTAATATCGGCAATGGATGCGAGTAGATATTTCAGATATTCGGATCCATAAAAATTAAAATTCAATAATTTAATATATAATTTAAAAATTCAAAAATTTACCTAGTAATATCAAATAAAATTCAATCATAAGTCAACAATTAACAATTCAATATGAATAACATACAACAACATCATAAATCACAAATAAAATTTAATTTTTAATATATATTTTTAATTTAATTTTTTATTAATTAAAAATTATATCCGAATCCGAATCCATGCGAATTTCAATTTTTCATATCCGAATATGCATTTTATAATATATGAATCCGATTTTTTTTGAATTTGGATTTTCCGATCCTTGCTGATGCGGACCGAATTCGAATTTTATTACCATCCCTAAATGGTAGAGCCAACTATTAATACTCATGCCATTTAGCAGGATAGTCAGTGAGTCCCTTTATAGAATCACAAGTGGATCCCACCTTAAGGCTCACTTAAATTTAATACTAAAAGAATGAGTCTAAAAATGAGACTCACAACTATATTAAGGAAAAAAATAAGTAATTAATCTAGGTTGAAGTGATAGGATTAATCTACAAATTTTTTTCTCATTTATAGACGGATTGGAATCTACTTTTATAGGGGTGTCATACGATAATGCAAGGTCTCTCACTCTTTTCAAAGTAATTAAAAACACTACCTCCTTTTTCTCTTTCTCTTCCAATCAAAGTTAATCCCTCTTCCTTCTTCCTTCTTCCTTCTTCATGAAGGAAGAAGCATTACAATAATGTTGACACATCGTGTGAACCAACTACAAACTCGTATAAAAATCGATCACATCAGTTATTTACCACGATCGTTGGAAATATCCTAAACAATGGAGTTAAAGAAAAACAAGCAAAATAAAAATAAAAATAAAAACTAACTTCAGTAAAGACTATATTAAAAAGTTTTTTATGTTCTTTAGGTTAATTTTCGTTATTCCAGATAAATTGTCATTACTTTAATTTACTTCTATACTATTGAAATCAATCGGTCTCTATTTAGCTTTCAAAATATGATAGTAAATGAGAATTTTTTATTTTCTTAATTATAAATAAGGCGGCTTGATGTCTTAAATATGTCAATTTATGAAAGGGAAGTCATCTCCCAATCACTTCAAAAATATCAAAAACATAAGTAGCCACCACCAGCTTTTGATAATATCTTAGAATTATTTCAAGTTTTGGTCTTATATGAACCAACTACTTTTTCATTAACTCCATTAACCACCATTAAAGAATTTAAAATTGAAGATTATTTTGTTCCTAGATTCATTTAAGAAGATAAAATGATATTTTAGGAGGCTCAAGGGACAAAATAGTCTTTTATGTTAAATTATTTAAAGGAGGCTAACGAAATTAATAGAAAAGCGACTGTTTGATTTAAAGCTAACACTTAAGGTGACTCTAAGATATTATCGCATTGTGGCTACTTTCTCTTTTAATATTTCCTTTGTAAAAAGAAAAAAATGAAATTTATTCTTTTCTATTTTTCTTTTTAAATGACAGAGTGTTCAGCAAAGCCCAAATCAATTTTTTGTTCCCAATCTTCTTCAAGATTTGAACTCAATGATCAACCAAATGAAGTTGCTCAAAAACCACTTAACCAAAAATTTACTCGGTTATCGTATGATTTTTACTAACTTGATAAAAATTACACATAATTCGATAATAAACTATTAATTAATATTCTGTCAACTAAATTTTTTTTAATAATTACAAGCTTATTAAGTAATCGAGGCTTTAGTAACATATGTAGATAAATAAATTCCAAATGCATAGTTAGGTAAAAACCGAGGGCCACACAACTTTAGGATGAGAAAAACTAGGGATGACAAAATTACCCGCCAACCCGCCCAAACCCACTTGTAAAAATCCGCTTACTGTGAATAATTTTACAGATTGCAGGTGGGTTTAGTATTTCAAACTTAAATCTATTATGGATTGTGGGTCGGTTTGGTATTGAGAAAAAATTTATTGGGTACCAGCACAGGTATCTACCAACCCGCATTCTTTATTGTAATTATTTATATTTTTTATTTTAATCATAAAAATTACATTAAAAAATTTAATCATAAATATATTTAAGTTAAAGTTTCTAATTCTTAAACCTAACTTATCTCACTGCAACATATATACAATAAACTTTCAATAAGTAGAAATTTTATAATTTTTAAGTTTAATATTACCAATATTTTATTTACTTTAATTGATTTTGTTTGTTATGCCTTAACGATAATTGTATAAAATTTACTTGTTAACATTATTGATAATACTTGTATATTGATTAAAAGATGGAGTAAAGCATTGATATTAGTGATGATGATTTGCCTATAATAAAAATATTTTGTGTTAGATTAATATATTGTGTATTTTTTAATGTTGAAATTTTAATTTCTTATTTACATTGATAAAATCTAAAATTGAGTATTATTTGTGGATTTTTTAAGCTATAATTATACATTTATAATTTGAATTATATAATTTAAGTTTTTATTTATTATTAAAAATATTTTTTTATTTGTGATTTTAAATAAAAAAACTAGCAAAAAATTCGCTGCAGGATACAAATAGGTTTGGTAATTATTGAAAACGCAACGGGTGAGTTTTTCTAAAAAAATAAAAATTCGTTACGGATTGTAAATAAATTTAATAATTTAAATTTTTTATAGATATAGATTTAAAATAACAAACTCACAATGGATGGTGCCTATTGGCACCCGTAGGAATAGTTAAAGAAAGCACACAAGCAAAAAGCCAAAAGCCAAAGGAAAGGCACTGACAAGATTCAAATATGAACTATTAGCTAGCATCCAAATGTATCTGTTTCCGTACAAAGACTTGACTTTATTATTGGGTCTATTCATAAAAATAAATGAAAGTATCTTTATTAACAGTAAATTTTTCAACTTCTCCACAAGTTATCATTCTTCTTTAGAAAAAAGTATTTATTATATGAATACTTAACTATCATAAAATTTTAACATATTCTTTACAATATTTTTGTTTTCAAACTTGTAACAATAAAATAATTTGACATTATCAAATGACCAATTTATCCCAAAATAAATTAAAAGATTATTTTATTCTATAAAATTTTAAAAAATAAAAATATTATAATTATAAAAATACTTATGAATTTAATAAAACAAATAAATCCTTATAAATTTAATAAAACAAATAAATTTGAAAATCTAAGGTGTTGATTTTTTTATAATTATAAGTTCATTTAAAAATTATCATGTTAATTTTTTGTAATTATAATATAATTTTTAATTTTTTGTAATTATAATATAATTTCATTTCATTTTTGCAATTAAATGAAGTATAGGGAAGTTTCTTAATTTTAATTATAGGGAAGTTTACAATAATCATAGAGCTTTTCGCTTCATGTTAATTTTTGTAAACGTCCCTATACTTAATTTAATCACAAAAATTAAATGAATTTATAATTACAAAAAAATTAACATGATAATTTTTAAATGAAATTATAATTAAAAAAATTAACATATGGATCTTGAGATTTATTTGTTTTATTAAATTCAGGGGGATTTATAAAATTCTATTTACCGTGATCCTATTATAAGCTTCTTTCAAAATCTGTCTCCTTCTCTTTCCTGCTACAATATTAAATTTCATAACAAAATTTCAATTTCCTGAAAAATATTACTTTTAAGTATTCTTATTACATTTTATAATATACAAACTTTGTGTCTGTTAAGAAACATCAATGAAAGATTTTAAATAAAGATTTTGTAACCGCTCAAAAATTCAAAACCAAAGTACTGAAAAAAAAAATCGTTTAAAGTTGGATTTAAATCGTTTAAGCTCAACAACAATTACAATACCATTAAAAAATTGAAAATTTGACAGTTTAAATTGAAACAGTATCTATTTTAGAGAAGTTGAAAGTACTCTAAATGAAATACAGAAAAAAAAAAAGGAAAAGCTTTTAAATTTTCTTACTTCCGGATATAAATATGAGATTTTCTTAAATTACAGCTGTTGTAAGTTACAGTAGTTATAATTATAACATAAATAATAACCACGTGTGGATTACTATTTATACTACAGTTGTAACTTAAGCCTTCTCTACAAATATGAAATGAAGGTGACGTTGAAAAAGAGAGGTGAAGAAAAGGATATGAAATAAAATAAAAATTGAAAACAGCTTGTAAATAAAGAGTTTCATTTAAAAGCAATGAACGGCCAAATTATGTAGACAGAGAAAAAACATGGGCTTAAAAGTTCAAACCTGGCCCACAAAAATCCCAAAATACTTATTTTGCCCTATCATTACGTAATTCGAAAATAAAATTGCCTCTTAAATAATAAGAGTAATGATATAGTTATAAATTTTTATACAAATTAAATTTGTACAAAATGATGTGGTATTAATTCATTAGTTGAAAGAAAATATAAAATAATAAAAACAAATCATGTGAACCAAGTAATATTTAATTTAACCAATGAATTAATGCCACATCAATTTGTACAAATTTAGTTTGTACAAGAATTTGTGATTGTATCATTACTCAAATAATAAACATCAACGTGATCCCATAAATTTTACCCCAATATTCTTATTAGACGAATCAATATTGTTCATTACACTTCTTATTTTTCACATTAGACACGTTAAAATTATTAAAGATTCATTAAAGAGTTTAAGGAAAGAGATGACTCAACTTGCCATAAGGCCTTATCATAGTCAATAATCTTAATATTTGAGTTTTAACTTGATAAATTGTCAATACTAAAGTTTTAAATAAACTTTTGAGAGTCTCAAAAGTAATTTTGAAAAAATTAAAAGGTAATTTTAATGTTTGGTAGATTTTTTAAAAAATTACTTTTGGTAAAATCATCTCATTTTAGAACAGATTTTAAAAAGCAAAGAATGAGTAGCCTTTTAAAATCTGATTTTGAAAATCAATTTTATATTTAATATAATTCCATGTATATCCTTATATATATTATAAAAATTTAAAATTATCCTCAATAATTAAAAACAACATTATTAAATCTGAATAGATTATTATCGGTGCCAATTATATTGGGATAAAAAATAAAAAATAAAAAAATAAAATATTAATCTTAGTTATCAATTATTATATATACAATTAAAAAAATATTTTATATACATATTAGTAAATGTGTAAATAAATTTTATTCAATATCATGTCTATTATAATTATTTATCTTTTAATATAGTTTATTAATATGATTTACCAAACACATATAATTATTTTTAAAAACCACAGCGCTTTTAAAAATAAATTTAATTAAATATTTAATTGATTCTTTTCACAGTTAATTATTCTATAACATAACTAACAGTAATTATTTTAAAAATTATAATATTACCAAACTGATCCTAAGTAAGTTAATTTAATTGCTGCATAGTACTCAAGTCCTCGAAGTTATAAGTTTAGTTGCCCATAAAAAACGAATAGAAAAAGTAGTAGGATAAAAACCTATGTAAGCAAATGGTAGAGCCAATTATTACTACTCTATCATATGACAAAACAATGAGTTTTTTCATGAAATCATAAGTGACTCATACCTTAGAACTCACTTAAATTATATTAAAAAAAAGTGGGGTCTCATAATAAGGAGACCTACAACTCTATTGAAAAAAAAAAAACATATATAAGTTAAAGTGATATGACAAATCTATAAAATTTTTTCTCTAAGTATAAATGGATTGGAATCTTACTTTTACGGGTGTCGTATGATAATGCAAAGTATTTCACTCTTCTCCAAGTAGTTAAAACATTAGCTACTTTTTCTCTCTCTCTTCTAATTATGCAAAGTTAATTCCTTCTTCGGGAAGAAGGAAGAAGCGATACAATAATATTGACACAAAGTTAATTCCTTCTTCGGGAAGAAGGAAGAAGCGATACAATAATATTGACACATTGTGCGAACCAATTAAAAATTCGAACTTAAAAGTTGATCATATCAGTCATCTGGCCTTTAGCCGGATGGTCAGGGCTGCTGCCCTCCAAATTGGAGGGCAGCGGTTCGAACCCCTACAAACGCATTGTGGGGGTAATTCCTTCCTCAATTATTTGAGTGAAGGTAGTTTTCTCTCTTGCCCACGTGTGAGTGGAGCAGACAGTCTTCGAATATTATAGAGGGTTTAAAATCTGGACAGTGTTTCATACGAATTGATATCTAGTCCTAGTAATAGTCTGATTGTATATATCAATTATAGTCTTATGTAATATGAGTTGTAATTTGAACAATAGTCTCATGTAATAAAAAAAAAAAAGTCGATCATATCAATACAATTTACCACGTTTGTTGGAAATTATTTCTCAACCATTTTAAAAATACCAAAAGTACGAATAGCCACCCAGGGGAGGACACAACTTTATATTACCTAGGGCCAAACTAAAAAATTTATATTTTGATGTGTGCATAAAATTTCATATGTAGAAAGAAGTACATAAGCAGCGGCGGACCCATAAATTTTATCTCGGAGGGACTTAATACAATAAAATTGAAAAAAATTTTAAACCAAAAATAATAAGTACCAAATTATTAAACTTCATTGAATTAATGATTTTCAATACATTTACGATTGTTCTCAACTCTTTTTTAGTTTTAAAAAAGTTACATACTATAATAACTTCATTATCAACTTAATCAACAATTTAAACTTTCAACGATAGATTTTTCTTTGTTGTTTTCAAGTGATGACTTTAATGATATATTAATTTGAGTCAAAAATAAAAAACTTACCACAAACAGTAAGAAATTTAGTTGATCAAATAACTCCAACTCAACTGAACCTATTTAATTCATCTCAGAAAACTTTAATAGTTTCTTTTTTTTTTAATCTAAATGTGAGAAAGAGACCGTGCAAATTTTGTTTTGAAGGGGTGCTAAAATCAGTTGGTTAATTAAGAAGCTAAAAATTGCAATGACTTTTACTTGATATTTTTGAAAATTTAAAACTATGAGATGTACAATTATGTCAATCAATTAAATCATGATTTGGACACCGCTTGCAAGCCTAAAACATATATAACAAACTAAGAAATGGGCTAACCATATAACATATTTAAAAGAAAAGTTTGTAATTTTAGAAGGGACTTTAAATTTTTAAGTTGACCAAATATAATATGTTCAAATAAATTTTAAAGCTCAGAAAGGGTCGAAGCCCCTCCTAGGCCTATGTTAGGTTTGCCCATGATATCAAGTAAAGGAGAACATGAACAAACTTATCCCTATAAATATTTATTCTAAACAAAAATAATTATATAAAAAAGAGTAAAAAACAGAAGATAATTTAAATTTAAAGACACTATTTTTTAATTATGGAATCTAAAATTGCAACCTATAATAATGGGGACGTGAAGAACTTTACCCCTACAAATACATACTCTAAACAAAAATAATTATATAAAAAAGGGTAAAAAAAAAGGTAATTCAAATATAAAAATACTATTTTCAATTACAAAACCTGACATTACAATCCATAATAACATCTAATCATATAAGGATTAATAAATTAATTAAGACTTTCAAGCTAAAATGAATCAATGCATGTAATTACAATCAATTAAAAATCGCAAGTAAAACTTTTATATTTGAAATCAAATAATAATTACCATGTTTAAATAAATTAAAAAAATTAAAATTTATTCATCTTTATAAAAAATATTATTAATCAAAAGTTTCAATAATAAGCTAAACTCAACCCAACAAAAAAAATAATTGGGTACCATTATTTTTTTGCTAGGCGCTCAACTCTTTTCAAAGAGCCAGACGTTGATTTTTTTTTAATAAAAAACTCCTCAAAATACTTAAATTTTATTTTCTAACTTATCCCCTTAATTAATATAACTAATAAATAAAATCTTAAAATTCACATAAAAAGTTTATAAAAGTGTTGATATATAGTTGTTACCACGTTTTGTTTTTGTAAGTATTGACATACTTTTTTTTTCAATTAAAATACTTTTTAAAAAATAAATTAAAGCAGCAAGAGAATTTTAGCCCCCAATGTCCTCAATTTATTCAATAAATATATAATTAATTATTTTATAAGATAAGTCACTAATTCCAATTGGAAAGAAAATATAATTGAATTAGGGACATATTTAAAAGTAAAATAAAAACTCTATCATTATATAAAATTGATGAAAACAAAAGGGAATTGAATTACGAACATATATGAAAACAAAACACAAACTCAATTATTATACAAAATTGATAAAGCCATAAGGGGTATTTATGATACTTTTTTTGTAGCCTGGTCTTGGACACTCATAGCCCACCACAATAGCCACCACCAATTTTTTATGATTTATTAAAACTACCTCAAGTTTTAGTTTTATATCAACCAACCACTTTTCGATTAACTTCTTAACCATCATTAAAAAATCTAAGATAAAAGATTATTTTACCTCTAGATTCATTTAAGAAGGTAAAACGATATTTCGAGAGGCTTCGCAAAATAATTTTTTATCTTAATTCCTTCAATGGTAGCTATTGGAATTAACAGAAAAATAGCTGATTGATATAAAACTAAAACTTAACGTGGTTCTAAGATATTATGAGAAATTCTTTATAGCTACTCACACTGTTAGTACTCTTGAGATGGTTGGGGGGGGGGGGGTAATTTCTCTTTATAAAAAGGAAAACACCCAAATTTTTTCTTTTCATTTTCTTTTTTTAAATGATAGAGAGTTCAGCAAAGCCTAAATCAATTTTTTAACCCCATCTTCTTCAAGATTTGAACTCGAGGGACCAACCAAATGAAGTTGCTAAAAAACCATTTGACCAAAAAATTTACTCAATTTTAGTATGACTTGATAAAATTTACTCGATTTTAGTATAACTTGATAAAATTTTACTTAGAATTTAATATTAACTGCCTAATATACTCATAAAATAATCTCAATAAATTAATACTTGGAGCCAACATGCTAAAATTAATTTGATTAATTAATACTTTCTTAAATAATATTTTTTAAGAATTACAAGTGTATTAAGTAATCGAGGCTTTACTATCAATTTTTTAGATAAATAAATACCAAATGCATAGTTAGGTAATGTGTTTTTGGCTATTGTGATTTCTTTTTAGCTTTACTTTTCCCAAAGTTGTGTGGAATTACAGTGGTAAAGAAAAGCATTAAGGAAGACTCAACTATGAACTATTAGCTAACTATTAGTCTGATCAGTGATAGAGCGCAAATGACCCTCTTTGGGGTGGGGTATAAGCATGCAGGCGACTCACGTGTAAATATAGGTCCTGTCTTTATTTCCATTATTTCATTTAAATGATTTAATTTGACTGAACAAAAGATAAAAGATTATGATTTAGAGTCTAAGGGAGTTTCACCATTTGAGTGAGTTTGGTTCCTTTAGGTAGGGTCGAAGCAAGGATGATCCTATCGACCCATTCCAACTTGAAGCTCTCTCCTGTCATGCCGGAGTATGGGGCTTAAATAGTAACAATAATTTTAAGATAGAAACAAGGGATTTTCATGGAGAATTTTGAGACTAGAGGACTTTGCGCAGTGAATAACCATTGAACTAGAACCAGAATGGCATAGTGTAAGTTAGTATTGTAATTGAGTGTTGATCGCTTTCAAGTAAAATCATAAACAAAGGGAGAAAGTGATCCTAGTTTATAAAGGAAATAGCAACTCGTACATTAATACCTCCCTAGAGAGATTGAAACCTGGCGAACCCGAAGATGACGAATCCGAAGAGCCGGAGAGGAGGTCTGTTTCAAATAGCAACAGAAAGACGTAAAATGCCTACTAATGGGAGCGACCCGGTCCAGATTATGAAGCTGATCCAGCCAGGCTTGGAAGAAATGCAATATAGAAAGACTCACACGAATGGGGCTTCGGTCGATAGTCTTTCTCTTCTGTTTCGCCTTTGAATGCTTATTTACAAGAGGTTGAGTCCTGGGTACCACTTTGAGGAAGGTTATTTATGCTTATTTTACAACATTCTTTTCTTCTCTGCTCTAACCTTGAGCCGGAGGCGAGGACCATTGAGTGGATATTCCATATCTGCCTGAACGACTGACCCTAGCACCACAGCTGACCTAGAGGAGAGAAGCAGATATCAGCCTACCCACAATCTTCATCTGGACTGGATGGGCTTGCCATCCTGAAAGAAAAGAGCTCATTCCCTAATTCACTGAACGAGACTATTGAAAGGAAAGGAATTGTTTCTCCGTGGGGCGGATACATCTTGTGTTTGAGACATGAAGACAGAGAGTTGGAAAGATCTATTTCAGTAGTCAACCCCCTCTTCGAGACTACTAGCAAGGTGCGAAGCACCGGTGCTCATTCTCGATTAGCCGAATGAGGATGTCGTACATGCTTTCTTAAGAAAAGGAAAATAATCGGTTGTTGTGTCGAATCAATGGCATCGAATGCAAGCTGTGACTGAACTGCCTTACTGTCCGAGGAGGGTAAATCAATAGGAATAGGCAGAGAATGCCCAATAGGTCTTTGGCTGTTTTCTCATCTATAGAATCTGCTGTGGTTGAGGATGAAAATATGAATTAGAATCTTCCTCAATTCCTTTTGAATAAGGAGGGCATGGTTGACGAGACTTTCTTCTGACTCTCACGTAGAAGAAAAGGAGTGCCTTACTGGATGAAAGACGTAGAAGGAATGCCTTACTGGATTCAATTCAATATACAACCAACTGATAGATCTTTTGTCTTGTCTTAGAGTAGGAAATTAATTATCCTAGCTAAATTACAGGCTTGATCAATATAATGAATTCTATCTTTTTTGTTCGAACCCCTACAACAAGTAGGAGTGGAGCCACATCTAGCTCTATGAATCAAACTCTTCCTTAGACCAAAGAAACTTCCCTTTCGACTAGTTACCTGTATGGAGCAAGGCCCATCCAAGCGTGGTTTTCTATTAGTATTAGAAAGAAATAGCTGGCTCCTTCTCATGCACAAATCTACCCGTAGCATAGACTGGATCGATCACCACATCTGCATCTCTCTCCAGGGAAAGCTGAAACTAACTAGTAACTTAAAGTTAAAGTAAAGAATGGAGTAGCCCATAGTTCTCCTCGAGTAGTGAAAAACTATAGTGATAGTACGCCCGTATAGCTCACTGAAGAAGAAGACCTTATATAAGAAGCAGTTGAATCCGAACCAGCCCACCCACCAGCACTAGTAGCGGATTACCCACCAGGCGATTCATATCCATATGAAGTTTATGCCGCAGCAGATCGAAATCAAGGCCTATCTGCATAAGGTCAAATCATAAAAAAAAGCATCAGTTGAAAGACCAGTTAGACTTAAATAGTAAGAAAGATGTTCATAATAGAAACCTCATCTACTCAATGTGAGTACTAAACGAGATTCTTATCAAAGCAGTCGGCGGCACAGGAGGCAGAAGAAAAAGTAGAAGCAGAAGCTATTCCTGTTCCTGACTCCTTTCCTTAATTGAGTATAGGTATAGGTGGTAACTGGCCTTCACTCAAGATGCAATGTCTGACATTCCCTGGTATAGTCTAGTATACCAGTTTAGTATACCCTAAACTCATTATAGTCATATACTTTGAGAGCTATACATTCCCTTCTTGCTAGATATTTTATTTTGACTGAGAGTAGTCGCGTAGACTGGACTACGGGAAATTATATAGCACTTAGATCTACCCTACCTGACCCAACCAAATTCATTCATTTCCCTCGTGAAAAGGAGTAAATCAAGATTAAGACTGCCAATCGAGGTACTGACTAAATGCGTGCCAGTGGAAAGATTGACTGTGACAGAAATGCTCCTTCCCTTTATGATAGCAGAGAGTGAGCTGTAAGAAGTCCTGCATACTACCAAAGAGCTGCATGCCGCAAAAAAAAAAAAAAAAAAGACAAATTGAAAGCTTTGAAATTTCTTAGAGACTAAGAAATTCCTTCTCATATGTACAAGTGAAGGAGGGGTAAACTCTAACCGTGAAACTTGATGCTTCTAGGGTGAATGAATCGTTTTGCCATATAGACTATCAATTTATTCCTTGAATTGGGACATGGCTCCTTTCTTTGTTGTGAGTGAGAGGCTAGAGGCCAAACTCTTTGTGTAGACAGTTGTAGATGGCTAGATCCCTGTGTTATGCACTCCTATGCATATGCGCTAGTTAGAGGAGAGATTACAGTCACTTGGGCATTAGTTTTCTAACCAGGGAGAACTATTATGCCAAAGGCTGGTAACTGGGTAGCATGTCAACGGGCACCGAAAGAAGTGATAAAAAAAAACATTTTTCATCTTCAAAAGGAATGGTATAACAAGTGCTGGCCTAAAGCAATCCTAAGAGTAAGAGCATGGCCACATTCGCTATCTCCTACTAAGGAATATAGTTAGGCCTCCCCCTGCCCTATATGGAAATCAGTCCAGTCCACCCGAGGTCGAAGGAAGCCAGCCCCCATAGGAGAATGGTTCCAAACTTTCTTTGTCATATTGATTTTATTTTTAAAGTCAATAAGAAGGAAGGTCTATCATTAGTGAGCTTCTAGCTGACGACCGATTATACCTCTTCCCAGCTTAGCTGACCCTTTCTTGATTCATTTTTTTCCTTATTTGAGATAGATGAATTAATGGAACTTTGATCCCCTGTTAATGTAGTGATTGAATAATTAAAGTGCATTTGCAGTGACTACGAGCTATCAGTGCGCCTTTCTTTGAGTCATACACTCTAGGTCGAGAACTAGTTCAAAAGTATAGTAGAGGGTGGTCCAACACGAGCTAACGTGACTTTTTGAACTATGGTTTTTTCCCTTTTTTTACGTCACCGAGATAGACTTTTCCCTAAATCGTTGACCCTTGTTCGGGAGGAAGAAGTTGATTCATTAAATGGAGTTTTTTTTGTTTTGTTTGATCCAGTAAGGGGGTGTTAGAAATAAGCCACCGTCCGACGAAAGAGCGGTTTCCAACAGAGCGACCCGGGACATCGAGCGAAGAGCTCCAATGCGCGTATTCGGAGCTACGCGGATGCCGTAGTCGCAGAAGCCGGATCAACATCATGACAACGGCATTCTGGAAACTGTTGGGCCAGCCACAATTGGTCTAATGTCTGGGTGCGTATCGCGGTACACTGAGAGCACCTTTCACTTTCAAGTCGGCTGAGAAAGAAAGAAAAAAGGGTTTCGTCGTCTTTTTCTCTTTACTTTTTTTTTTTCTAAGTTTAAGGCAGTTCTTTTCTTTCTCCGGACTGATGACTCGCTTGTTCAGTATTGCTAACTATTCTAGGAGGATGCCGTCCCCTCGGGACTACCAGTAGTTTCGGTTGTAGAATCTCGTGCAAGTTAGGTTGTGGTTGTATTGGCTGCAAGCGGAACCTAGGCGCTTTAGGTGTGTGTTGACCATGCACTCTCGCGTCATGTAATGTTGTATGTATGATAGAGGTGGTGTGGTGATTGACCTCAATGCTAAATCCCTAAGGTTCAATAAATGAATGATCCTATGATCGTACCCAGATAGAGATAATGGTCTTTTTTTGATGTCTCCAAGTCGACCATAATAGGATAGAATAGATAGGCGAAGCAGCCAATAGCAGTCTGTTTTCGCCTATCGATAGATAGCAGGTTGCTTCCAAGCTCAAACCATTTGAAACTGAATTGCTACTTTATTCTTGTTATTGATAGAGTGGTATTCTCCGCCCCTGTCAAATAAAGTAGAGGGAGAGAACTGGAAGAGACCCGGAAAAAGAGCAAAGGATTTACAAGTCTAATGGGAGAAGAATGGCTGACACGTTGACTGCCTTCGAGACTCTAAAATATAACCTAAGCGGTCTAACCTCCGAGGCGGACCCCAACCGAAAGGCGCTAGACGGACTAACGGCAAGCGAGATAAAGAAAGCAGCTGGCCCTATGTGTAAAACCTTGCCGCGAAAGAGTCTTTCTCCAATAAGAATAAAAAAAAAGTTTAGGCAAGACAAGAAAAGAACTCACCTTTTAACACCAATGGATAAGAGTTGAATGCTAGAACTGACTTGGTAAAGGGAATTTATGAGAGAACGTTCTTGAACTGGTTTCTAACCGAATAGAGCACGAAGCCATTGAGTTTAGTCAAATAGCAAAATGAGTCTAAAGCTGAGATCAAGCCCTAAAGGAATGGATGAACGTGGGCTTAATAGTGAACGTGGACCCTTATATATAGATGTGAGATCAATGATTGAAAAGAAAATTAAGATAGATGCTGAGAGAAATAGTTAGACTTATTATTGTGTTGCGAAGAGAGATCGAAGACGTAAATTTTCTGATGCAGTGCATGCACTAGACGAAAAAAATAGGAAAGAGAACAACCCACTGGAAGGGCATACATCAAAGAGCACCAATCCCCCCTAAAAACATCTTTCTGTACGAAGCTAACCTATAGAGAAAAAGAAAAATACAAAAAAGGTAATATAAAAAAGATGCTTTAGGAGTGTAAGATACGCAGACAGAGAGTATGCAATCAAACAACCAAAGGGGCTTCCAAAAGTGATAGCTGATCTATCTAGATGGGCTGCCCAAAACCTGGAGCAACCATTGAAATTAGAAATCAATGTCGGATCCCGTTTATCTGAAAAAGGCAGAACACTGAAGTGGAGGATCACGAAATGCAACACAACAATGGCAAACCAAGCTTTGAAGGAAGAAGCGAATCAATCAAAAGGGAGACATGGAGAAGAGGCCAAAGATAGATTTTCGAGCTTGCTGCTAGCTTTTTAGTTGCATCGCATTACCATAATGGATCCGTTGGGTTGGATGAGCAACTTTCTCTGGAAAATAATAGTGAAATCTATGCCACTTGGAATGAAACTGGTTAGTTACTTACTTTTATTCAGACCACGAAGGTAAGCAAAATTCTATTATACAGGCATGGTTGTTTACAAGTCAAAAGCTAGCTTCTAGATGTTATTTACTTGAACATATAGAGGAAGCAACCTTCTATCTAGCCTCTATACTAGTAGTGGTGTGGTTTGCCACTTTTAATTAGAAAAGGGTCGACAACGTTTAGAAGGCAAGGTTCGATGAAATTGAGTATACAAGCAACCTTTTCTCTGGTAACCCACTGCCGATAATATAAAGTGCTCTGCCTGCCACCATGTATGTAGAAAAAGAGGGAGCGGGGAAGTTTACTTGTGTGCTTTATTTTACTAGGAAGAACAACTGTTTGACTTTAGCACATGAGGTGGCAGGTTTGGCTTGGTAACATAATAGAAATGTATCAGACTGCAAATTCTGGAATAACTGTTCAACCTTGTCTTTGGCCTCGGGGAGTAGCAAGCGGCATGGAACTTTAATTAATCAAATGGCATAATAGGGCTTTCTTTTGTTAGAAATCCATAGACAACATATTAGAACTTCCAAACCAAAGAATTGCAATATAAGGGAGAAGGGGCTTTTTACATTATGCTTTCATAGAATGAATTCAGTAAGGTTAGAATATGCCCCATGGTTGATCGAAAGTTCTATGCCATTTAAACTAATATCTATCTTACCTTTAATTTCAGTCCATTTTGTTTAGCTAGCTCATAACAAAATGTTAGACTAGTCTCAGGGTTGACACAATTGAATTGGTTGAGGAAAAGGAAACCCCAGTGACCAAGCACTCCTGCCCCAAAACGCGGAGACCTAACGCATCCAGGTTGTTGAGGACATTTCTGAAGAGGAGGCGGGGCCCTCTAAGTTTACCACCTTACCCACTAATAGACTATGAGGGGGCAGGTGAACGGGAATCACCCGAATCACTATAGCAAACCCTTCGTTTGCTCAATGGATTGTGCTTATCCTCTTTTAATCAGCAAAATAAGGAAAAGAAAGATGTATTTGTTGAAGAGGCTTTGCACCTGACATAGGACTAATGAAAATCTAGAAAAATGGGTTTGGGCTTTCAAAAAGATGAAGATGCAAAGGGTAAAGAGAAAGAAAGTCTTTTGAACAACCAACCTGACATAAGGATTCTAGCTCGCCCACTTAGAGCAGATGGAGATTCTCGGACGGGGAAAAGCGGCACTCGACATCTATTAAACAACACCAAGAACAAAGCCATACCATGCCCTCGGAGAAACTAGTGATGATTGCCATGAATGCTGCCCTCGAGGACGTGTACAAGAAGGTCTTTGCCGATTCCTATCAACATGGTGCACCTCTCAGTAGAGGGGCGTGAAAACGCCGTGGAGACTTTGACTGAATGAATAGGGATTAATTGATAGACATTTTTTTAAGGAAGAGAAATGAAGATGAATGTTTTTCTCTTTGTTCATTATGTGCTAACTGGATGCCTACTCGCATGATCGATCGATGGAAAGAGGAATTACGTGAATTACAAGACCAACCTACCCTAAAGGGAAGGTTATTCCCTCTCTTGATGGCAAATCTTGATTGGTTGACACTAGGAACTGATTTAGAAAAAGAAGAAGCATGGCACGGGATAAGCGACGGAAAAATTACCAATAGAGAATTACTTGACTCGATGGATGGAAGTAAAGTAACCCACTCGAGCACGGATGACTTGATGGATGGAAGCAAAGCAACCCACTCAAGCACGAAATCAATGTTGAGTCAACAATCATCGAGAGGGGCACCACCAAGCAGCGAGATCGAGACCAGCACCTTAACCTGCGCTTCTTCAAATATCCCATAAATCAAGATCAAGGTAGGGGCTTCAAAGCTTGACTAACAAGCGAGAAACTTTACTTTAACAAAGAAGGGGGGCGCGCTAGCTTTCTAAAGTGCTAACGCCTATAGTAAGGTAATATGTAATATTCTTGCTCGTTAGCGCTTTAGTTTGAGGCGCTAGCTTACTAATAATATAGGGCTTTTTCAGCTTGATCGGAATCGATTCTATGATTGAATAGCAGAAGTGCTACTTATACTTAGGAGTAGAAACTCGGAGAGATAGTGCTCCTTAATAATATAGGTCCCTTATTTTTTGTAAGAATAGTTCCAACCTTTGTTGCCCCTCGATAGAGTGAGTACACTTAGTGAACTGGCAGGACGCGGAGATTGATTTACCAATACGAATCTCAGGAATGGATGGTTGGTCGCCAACTCGCTGTCCTAGAGGCTCCGTAGCCAGAGTGAGGCTTGCTATTGTGACCTTTTCTCTTAGTGTATGTGAAAAAGAGTGACGAAGCCATTTTTGTTCAATCATAGGTTGGTCCAAAGAACGAGAGTCGGCTTCCTTAAGTCCGTTGTTCCTCAGTAGCTCAGTGGTAGAGCGGTCGGCTGTTAACTGACTGGTCGTAGGTTCAAATCCTACTTGGGGAGAATTTCTAGTTATCGCTTTTCTGGCCTAGTGACCCCTGTTCTTCTCCATAGTTTCTAAACTAGCAGAATCGTGGGACATCAAAAGTGGGAAGTTGATTGTTGGTTTTTTTTCCTCACTCTCGTATAGGTGAACTTGGTTCGTTCAATTCTTAGGGAGAAGAAAAGAAGGATCCACTGGGAATGAATGGGAAGACTGGAGTAGTACATCATTAGCCGATCTCTATCATTTGAAAAACAAATAAGAAAAGGGTTACTATTTAGGTAAGATAGATTGATGCAGTCCAATGGCTAAAGCTCTGCCAGCTTCTTATAGACTGAGCTCTCCTTAGGCTTGAGTTGTTTTTTGGTGGGATGGTTAAATTTTTCTTTGCCATTCGTGCAACTAACATTCTTGGTAATTACACTAGTGTAATTAACATTCGGTGCCTACGGTGAGGTGCAACCCACAACAAACAATAGGGGAAAGCTTACTTGTTGTAGCCTTATTATAGTAGACTAGGCGTGGTAGCTATTTAAGTAGGCTTAAGATAGGGAGAGTGGCTGAGTGGTCAAAATCGACAGATTATAAATCTGTTGAGGTTTTTTTACGTAGGATCGAATCCTACCTCTCCCACTTGTTTGTTATAGACTTCAGAGAAGAGAAAAGAGGCATTCGTTAGTGTAGGAAGGCCTACCGAGGGAAGCTTTTTCTTTTTCTTCTCGTGTAGTAAAGTGAAATTGTATTTTGTGGTAGTTAGAGAGGTTGGTGAACTACTGTGATTTATAGATTCCCCATCTATATCCAATCCCAACAAGCATAAAAGCAGGCTGCTTTCGGCTTGGCATATAGTCGTAGTCTTTTAGCTTATATAGTGGTCAGCCTTCCTACACGCACTTATCCGCCAAAATGCCTCATTGGCTTTAGACAAAGCCAAGCCGATCCATATGATAAACAAAGGAAAGACCCCCACTTAATAGCATAGCACCTAGGGAAAGTAAGTTTGATCGAGGATTGGAGAGGAGAGGTGGAAGAAAAGGCTCGGGATGGATTTAGGAGTCTTTGTGCGAGCCGTATGCGGTGAGAGTCGCACGTACGGTAACGAGGGGGGTTCGCTTCGCGTCTATACGTGTAGTGTGGTGGTTGGGCCCACCCACCCTATTTGTTCCATGATCTATGGGTCTACTGGAGCTACCCACTTCGATCAATTAGCCAAGATTTTGACCGGATACGAAATCACTGGTGCTCGATCTAGTGGTATTTTTATGGGGATTCTATCTATCGCTGTAGGATCCCTATTCAAGATCACTGCAGTTCCTTTTCGGGCGGCTGTAGGACGGACGGCCACCTATAGGTGGTAGGGTAGGGTGGGTGGTACCACTCATATTGTGGCTAATCTTCCTAACCATGAGCGAGTTGGGCTTAGAGCGCATGAAACTTTTCATTAACTCAAAAGGACATTGAGACCATAGCATGTTACACAAAAGCGCCGCTTCCTCTTAAGTGTTGTCATACAACTACCCACCTATAAGAGCCACTCACTTTGTAATGTTGTCACACAAAATAAGCACCCCGTTCGCCTGTTGATTGGGTAAATCGCAATTCATTTTCGGTCAACTGTCCACCCAATCAAGTGTAAAAAACATAGTAGAATCACGTAAAGCATGCTTCTGGTGTGCTTTCTGTCCACGAGGTGCCAAGCAAAGAGCTACAGGGTTTAGTTTAGATTTTATTATTTGCAGTATTTGAGCTGGTTACTAAAAACATCATTGGGAACAGTTAAAAAGGAAAAAGATATCTTGGTAACGAAAACTATAGGGGACTGTATTTATGAAATCCAATGGTGAACAGCTGCCCAAAAGAAAAATGCCCAAAAGTCCGAGGACTGCTCTTGTTCATTTCTTTTCTCCAATAGAGTATAAGGCAAAGCAAAAGTGGTTCGTATGCCTACTTTACCTACTTGACGAAAGGGAACGAACTTTGTTTCGTTTCCGGGTTTATGGATTGGATTCAGTCAGCGTCACGACATAATCAAAAGGAGGGAGTGACA